>JAOEHK010022021.1:0-59371 GCA_025447835.1 Labidoglobus nevermanni | reverse complement strand
TAATAGGATAAATATATAGTTGTCAATAGTTGTCATCTGCCTGATGAAGACACTGTGTTGTCGAAACGCGTTGCAATAGCAACTACTTTTAAACTCGACTTCTGCAAATTCCTTTGCTTTTTCGTTATGGAGTTTAAACTATTAAATGCCACTTCCATCAACCATCTTATATAGGATTTCTCGGTTTGGACTTATCTAATTCCATGTTTCAGCGTCTGCCCACGTATCTTATTCTAATGCACACTTGGGATGAGTCAATTCTCCTCTTTGGAAGCAATGAATCTCTTTTAAAGTTATACTAACACATGTTGAGGAACAGAAGAGTTGCATTATGAATGAGGTTATTATCCGCAACGCCCTTTTATTCCGGCGGCAATAGGATTTACTGAGGACAAGGGAAGCTTTTAATCAGCTTGATGAAAGGAAGGAACACCTGGGACATGCCAATATCTCTCTCTACCTCTCTGCCAATGCATGCTATCATTCGTGTTGCAGCAAGTGGTCGTCCCTAGGAAATATCGCACGTTGAAGCAGAGCATGCCAGACACCAACGACTGTAGCCTGTTTGCCCGAGAATGCGTGCGGACGTACTCTACCGACTGGCACGTGGTGGAGTACAGGTACGATGCATATGCGGGCAGCTTCGCCGACCTGCCGCACGCCAGGCCCATCGACGGACTGCCCGAGGTGCAGTTCGAGGTGGACCTGGAGGCGGACGGCGGCAGCGATGCGAAGCAGCAGGCGGCCGGCATTGCCAAGGAGGGCTTCCTGCTGAAGGGACCCGAACTGGGCTCGGAGCGCACGTTCCCGCACATCGGCTCCAAGAGCTTCAAGCGGCGCTACTGCCATCTGCGGCAGGAGGTCGACGGCACCTACATGCTGGAGATGTACAAGGACGAGCGGAAGGGCGAGGCGAAAGTGACCATTGTCATGGACTTCTGCCGGGATGTGGTGAAGGTGCGTGCGCCGCTGAATGCGGCCGCTGCTTAACTTTGCTCTGCCCGCAGAACGCGCGTCGAGGCCGCTTCTGCTTCGAGCTGCTGATGACGGCCGGCCACAAAGGGTATGCCCTGGCCGCCGAGAGTGACGCCGACTACAACGACTGGCTGGCGAAGTTGAGCGCCGTCGTGCAGCAGCGCATCCAGGAGGAGAGTCGCGAGCGCGAACGCGGCTCGCCGCCGCCACCGCCGCCGACGACGATATCACTCGGCACCACGTCGTTCGGCACGCTGAAGGGCCTCGAGCACAGCATGAACCCGCAACTGATCCGGTACGCGCGCGAGACGGAGTTGTCCATTGGACACGCGCGCAAGGAGAAGCGCCGGAAGCTTCTGCACGTGTACCCTCCGGTGCACGCCGCGTTGCGCGCGCACACGGCAAGCCGTGACGTGGTGGAGCCCTTCCGCGAGTCCTTCGGGCAGCGCATCCTCGTGCGCTGCGAGGCGCTCGCCTTCAAGCTGCAGACGGCCCTTGACGAGCAGCAGTGCCAACTGGAGCCCTACTACACCACGCTGGCGCTCTACGACGCGCGCCACGCCGCCAAACTCAGCGAGAACTTCCAGTTCGACGTGAACGACGCGGGGGCGCGCGCCCTCATCCCCAACGGGCGACAGGCGCGCACCACGTGCGACCTCGAGCTTCCGGACACGCTGCACGAGTGGCGGCTCTATCCGCGCCAGGCGCTGCTCAGCGTCACGAATCCGCATTGCGACGTCTTCGTCGTGGTGCGCATCGACAAGGTCCTTCAGGGCGGCGTCTGCCAGGCGTCCGAGCCGTACGTGAAGCCGACCAGGGACGCGAAGAGCGCGGGCAAGGCGCTCAGGAACATTGCGCTCAGCTGCCAGCGGCTCGCCAAGTACCGCATGCCATTCGCCTGGGCGGCCAAGCCGCTCTTCCGCCTCTACAGCAACGAGCTGGACACGTCCGCCGACTTCCCAGCCATCTACCGCCAGGAGGGCAGCCGCCTCGGCGACGAGGAGCTGCTCAAGCTGCTGAGCGAGTACCGCAAGCCGGACAAGTTCAGCAAGATCACTGTGATACCGGGAAGCTTGAAGATTCACATTGCGCCAATTGCCGATGTGCCAAACAGTGAGGCCTACGACCCTTACCTGCCCTCAAGCAATAAAAGATGAAATGCATATCTTACCAGATTGTTTAAGCACGTCGTTGGCGCCCATCAAGCCGTTTCCCATTCCGCCCAAGGCGGAGGCCACCATTGAGATTGCCGAGTTCCCCAGCAAGAACGTGGAGGTCTTGCAACCGTATACAAGTTTCGTAAACCATTTATACGTATACCCGCAGAATTTAAATTTTGATACGCAGAAGATGTTTACACGCGCCCGCAATATTGCGTGCGTTGTCGAATTGCGCAATTCGGACGCGGAGGACGCCAAAGGACTGCAAGTAGGTCTGCGTGCGCCCTCGCCTGACAATTGATAATGGGGATGGGGATGATTGCGTCTCGTTAACAGTGTATTTACGGCCGACCGGGCCACCCTCCGCTCGTCCAGCAAGCGTCCTGCGTGGTGCTGCACCACAACACGACGCCGACCTGGTACGAAGAGGTGAAGATCCGGCTGCCCATCAGCCTGCAGGCCAGCCACCACCTGCTCTTCTCGTTCTTCCACGTCTCCTGCGACGTGAGCAAGAAGAGGGAGACGGTCGAGAGCAGCGTGGGCTTCGCCTGGCTGCCGCTGCTCAAGGACGGCCGCCTCCGGTGCGGCGCGCAGAGCGTCGCCATCGCCAGCCAGCTGCCGCCCAAGTACCTCAGCATCCAGGCGCTCGGCCTGAACCGGGGCAATGCGGGGCCGGAGGTGGCGTGGATCGACGGCCAGCGACCGATCTTCAGCGTGCACGTCAATCTGATATCGAGCGTGCTCGCCAAGGACCAATGCGTCCTCAATCTGTTCGCGCACGCCGACCGGCTGCTGGACGCCAAGCCGGTGGCCGTCCCATCCGAGAAGGAGACGTGCACGCTGCTCAAGCAGCTGTACGCCATCGACGAGGCGACGCTGATCACGTACGCGCCCACGCTGCTCAACCTGCTGTTCGTGCTGCTGGTGCGCACCGCGTCCGCCGAGGTGGGCGTCCACGTCGTCAAGCTGCTCATCAACCTGGTGCAGATGGTGCACAGCGCGCACCGCAAGGAGGTCCTCGACGCGTACGTGCGCTACGCGTTCGTCGCGCCCGCGGGCCGCCAGCAGCAACAGCAGACCGCGCACGAGGCGATGGCCCAGCACCTGCCGGCCATCCTCTCGCCGGCCAACGCCGACTTCCTCGCCGTCAACTACTTCATGCACCGCTCCGACTTCTTCTTCGGCGTGATGGCCAAGAGCATGGCGCAGCATCTGCTGCGCACCGGCCGCATCAAGATGCACCGCAACGAGCGCTTCCCCAGCGAGTACCTGCAGCAGATCGACGCGCTCGCGCAACTGGTCGGCGACTACGTCGTCGACAAGCGCAAGGAGAAGCAGCCGGAGGTGGGCGCGCTCAACCGCAGCTTCTCGGCGTTCCTCAAGCGCTGCCTCTCGCTCATGGACCGCGGCTTCGTGCTGCGCCTCATCGGCGCGCACGTCAGCCGGCTGGCTGGCGTGCCCGCCGACCGCGCGCTCCACGACCTCAAGTACGCGTTCCTCGCGGCCGTCTGCAGCCACGAGCACTACGTCGCCTTCAATCTGCCCATCGCCCACACGGCCGTCGCCGGCAAGAGCAAGTCGCCCGACTTTGCGCAGGAGTACTGCCTCTCGGAGGCGTTCTGCCGCCACCACTTCATCGTCGCGCTGCTGCTGCAGGAGGTGCGCGCCTCGCTGAACGAGCTGTCGCACAGCAGGCGCGTGGCGCTCGCCACGCTGCGCGACCTCGTCGCCAAGCACGAGCTCGACGACCGCTACCAGAACCGCGGCCAGATGTCCCGCATCGCGCTCATCTACGTGCCCTGGCTCAACATCGTGCTCGAGAACATCAACCGCCTCGTCTCCGACGACAAGCCGGACGAGTGCAGCGCGCCCGGCAACCGCATCTCCACGTCGGCGAGCTACCTCTTCAAGAGCTCCGTCAGCGACGCTCCCAGCCGCCACCGGTTCACGCTGCCCTCCTCCGACAGCCCCAAGCATCTCCGCAACTCGGTGTTCTTCGATGCCATCGCCGGGCAATGTGAGTGTGTTTCTCAAGATATTGAGGGAGTTAACCACATACACAACAAAAGTTGGGAGACTGTGTGGTATGGGTTGGGTTATCCACAGTTTAGCTGACAGACTTACCTACGTACTTAATTATGCGTTATTTATACTTAATTACTGCTGATCTTGCAATCTTCTCTCTATTGTTCTCGCTATTTACGCAGCAATTAGTTATTGTTCTATATGCGTCGTAACTAGGAAGTGCGTTTTAAGACGCCTTATCGGTGCTGAATTCGCACTTATATCATTTGCGTGCTAATCCTATTGATTCGATGAATCGGGCTATTCATGGTACTTGATGACATCCACTTTCTTAACTAGGGCAAATATACAACTGCACGACACTAACCCGCAGATGGAAACCCTATAGGTCAATAGGAGAGTGTTTCTTAGGATATTGAGGGCAAATGCACAACTACCTTGCAGTAACCGCTGATGGAACCCAGGGGTGCGATTGGGAGTGTGTTTCTTAAGGTATTGAGGGTAAATTCACAACTGCATGGTAATAACCCGCTGATGGAAACACTGTGTGGGGTTGGTCGCTTGGACAGGCAGCTGCAACAATGCTATCACCGATCGACTCACTAAACCCCGTTCTCTGGCTATATACTAATAAGCGGCTAATAGATTAAGGGTGGCAGGTAGAAAAAGGAAGGAAGCGAGCGTCAGCCCAAGAGAAATACCTAACCTAATAGCTAAACTGTCATTTCAATATCAAAATTTATGGATTCTTTGCGAAAGCAGCGTCCATATTTTGATGCCAGCAACGTCCACTTGGGACATGAGGGATATTTCGTTGAAACCATTCTGAAACCATCCAAATAATTAGCAATCAGAAAGGGCAAGATGTAGGCTATTAGGTGGACGAGCCAGAACTTACCAACTGCCATTTTCAAACAAGCAAGCGTTGTCATAGCGAAACAATTATTCACCATAGAAGCCCATCATGGAGGGTTCACCAGATAGCGACTCTCTCTTTCTGATGAATATTTCCATTCTTCATCTTTCGACTTCTTTGCTTGGTTCGACGCTCTTTGCCTTTGCTTGTCACTAGAATCGCCATTTTGAAATCGTTTAAACCATTCTCCGGAAGATTAACTTGGCGATGGAGATGCATGGCACTTTTGTGGCAATATTTGTCCTCTTCAAAGAATTTAAGCTGAAAGCCTGCTAAAGAGTGCTTGTTGCACCCTTTGGTCGCTGGGTTAGCTGGAAATTGCTTCGCAATAATGTCTCCTTCAATGTCTTCTTCAGCCACAATGAATGGCCATAGCTCGATGAGTCTGGAGTCGGACATCTCGACGCTTTCTGGTGGCGACGACGCGTCGGTGGCGTCCCAGGAGACCACCGTCGTCTGCGAGGAGAAGGCCCCGGCTGCCAGCGTGTGCCAATCGGGCTACGTTCCGCCGCGCTACGATAAGCTGCCGGCTGCGGAGGTGAAGGACGTGCTCATCGTGTTCCTCTTCGTCGTCAAGCACCTCAGCGAGGAGCAGATGGTGTCCTGGTGGCAGAAGTCGCTGGACAGCGACGTGCTGGCCTTCTTCAGCGTGCTGGAGTTGGCGCTGCGCACGTTCCAGTACACGGGCAGGCGGAGCGTGAGCGTGCCGCTGACGCCGGCGCACGAGCCGAAGGCGAAGAGCGGCAAAGCGCACACGCTGCCGGCGCGCATGAACCCCGCCGAGATGAGCAACCACGAGACGCACGGCACCCTGGTGATCCACGCCACGGACGCGCGCGACCTGGTCAGCGGCGAGCTGGTGGCGCAGCGCAGGGCGGCGGCGGTGATCGAGCAGCACCTCGCCAGCGAGTGCGGCCTGGTGGTGCTGGACCTTCTCGGCCTCTACTGCCAGCACTTCCGCGCCGCCCTGCTGCACGTGGACGGCGGCGGCGGCGGCAGCGGCGCGATGCGCAAGCTGTTCGACGTCTACATGGCGTTCCTGGAGCTGGGGCAGGGCGAGGCGCTCAGCAAGCACGTGTTCGCCGCGCTGCGCGCCTTCATCAGCAGCTACTCGCCGGCGCTCTTCCAGGGCAGCGCGACGCTCTGCGGCCGCCTCTGCTACGAGCTGCTGCGCAATTGCAACTCGCGGCTGGCGTGCGTGCGCCAGGAGGCCGGCGCCGCGCTCTACCTGCTGATGCGCGCCAACTTCGAGTTCACCGGGCGCAAGGCGGTGACGCGCGTCCACCTGCAGGTGATCGTCGCCGTGTCGCAGATCCTCGGCGGCGCCGTCGGCCTGAACAACGCGCGCTTCCAGGAGAGCCTCTCGCTGGTGAACAGCTACGCGAGCAGCGACAAGGCGATGAAGGGCACGCCCTTCCCCGGCGAGGTGAAGGACCTCACGCGGCGCATTCGCACGGTGCTGATGGCCACCGTGCAGATGAAGGAGCACCACGACGATCCCGAGATGCTCGTCGACCTGCAGCACTCGCTGGCCAACTCGTACGCCGCCACGCCGGAGCTGCGCCACACGTGGCTGGAGAACATGGCGCGCAACCACGTGCGCGACGGCAACTTCTCCGAGGCGGCCTGCTGCCAGCTGCACATCGTCGCGCTGATCGCCGAGTACCTCAAGCTGAAGCGCGTGCAGACGTGGGGCGCCGAGCGCTTCGACGCCGTCTCGTCCAACATTGCGCGCGACGAGCGCGGCCTGAAGCTGGACGCCGGCGTCCAGGACGTCCAGTACTCGGAGTACACGCTGCTGATGCAGCTCGAGACGTGCGTCGAGTACATCGACAAGTCGGAGCGCTGCGAACTGCTCGGCGAGCTGTACAAGCTCATCATCCCCATCTACGAGAAGAAGCGCGACTATCCGATGCTGCAAGCCTGCTACTCCAGTCTGGCCATGCACTACGGAAAGATCGTCGACGCGAATCGCTCCGGAAAGCGGCTGCTCGGGCGATTCTATCGCGTCGGCCTCTACGGCCAGTCGTTCTTCGAGGAGGAGAGCGGCGTGGAGTACGTGTACAAGGAGCCCAAGGTCACCTCGCTCAGCGAGATCTCCGAGCGCTTGCACAAGCAGTACTGCGACAAGTTTGCCGCCGAAAACGTTAAGATGATCCAGGATTCAATGCCTGTAAGTGTGGAAATTTTGAGATGGTATCAGACCTCAACAAGGAAGGGTTCCAGATTGATCCGAATCAGTTAGACCAGAAGTACGCGTACATTCAGGTGACGCACGTGACGCCCTACTTTGAGAAGTGCGACTACGAAGAGCGGCAAACGGACTTTGAGCAGAACCATGACATTAATTGCTTCATGTTCGAGACACCGTTCACACGAGAGGGAAAGGCACACGGAAGTCCGAAGGAGCAATGGAAGCGACGGACGATTCTGACTAGTACGTAGACCACGGATTCCTTCTTCGGAATGCACACACTTGTACTTGTTGCAGCCGAGTACTCGTTTCCGTATGTGACGAAACGCATCAAAGTTGCGACTACAAAGACAATGGAACTGAGTCCGATCGAGGTGGCCATCGATGAGATGCAGAATCGTGTCAACGAGCTGGAGGATGTCGTCTTCTCGCCGCACACGGACACCAAGCGGCTGCAGCTGATGCTGCAGGGCAGCGTCTATGTGCAAGTGAATGCCGGTCCCTTGGCATATGCCAGCGCCTTTCTGGACCCGACCAATGCCGCCGACATGTACCCGGAGGAGAAGGTGGAGGAGCTCAAAGATATTTATCGGTAGATTGTTCATCAATGGCCGCAAGAACGCGCTAAATGTATCTACTAATTGTTTATAGGGAATTCATCAAGGTGTGCTATTCCGCATTGCAGAAGAATGGCCAAGTCATATCGCAAGACCAAAGAGAGTACCAGGAAGTCCTTCGTAACAACTATATAAAGATGTGTGGCCAATTATCTGCGCTATTTGGCGAATCTCTGTGGCCACATGACGAGGCCGGAAGCTTCAAACGCAACAGCACGTTCAGCCCGATCAGCGGCATGTCGCACAATTCCAGCACGGTGTAAAGCGGCAGTAGTATTACCGACGACTGAATTTTAGCGATGTTAATTACGGATTTTATTTTATTGACGTTACGAGCACGTCCTGATGTTGAATTTCACTTTGATATGTTATTTGTATGCATTGCAAATGTAAGCAAACACATTTCGAGCATTTCATTTGATGGATTTGCATCTGGCTGTTATTCAATGTGCCTACAGAGCAAACTTTATATTGCTTTGAATAATTATGTTTAGTTCCGCATTCTCTTACAATACAATTGTAATTCGTACGCGTTTATTTCATTATTATATCGGCTGTGAAGAAGTTACTTGGCATTGTAATGTGAAGAATCAATTCCATTAGCTCGAAGCGAAATTTCAAATTCGTAGCGCAAACATTCTCGAACATATTGACATTCTGAGCGCCATCTGTTGGCAACCAACATTTTATTTATAGCAAACATTGTAATTAAAATAATATTTAAAAGGAGAAGATTGTAACTTGAAGATGCCTTATTTCCGCCATAATTTCACCGAAACGTGTGAAAAACTTGTGAAACTTGTTCTTATTAAAAGAGGGTGGGGGTGGAACCGATTCGACAGGTGTCGAATTTGTGAACTGTGCAAACAGGTTGCCGTTCTAGAAGACTCTTCCATTTTGATCAACGTTTGAAAATGTCGTCCGAAGACTTATTTCTGTCGCAAATTGTGACAATCAGCCAACGAAACAAGAAGCGCAAGACGATAAGCGAGCCGCTGGTTGGCGAGATTGTAAAATTTACCAACGTGGTGGAAACGGCGCTGAGGAGTGGTACAGTTCCGAAAGAATGCGTCAACTTTTACATCTCCGAGCTGGAGAACGGCTTGAACCAACTGTGGGGCGCAAACATTCGCGATTTCTATTTGCAAGGGAAGATTACCGACTTGTTGCATCGTCTGAGAAAGCTCGATCGCAAACTCAGCACACCGCAAATTGCCAACCTTGACGAAACGTTCGATTTGAATCTGTTAACGAATCAGAATTTCGCGTCGCTGCCGTTGGATGCAGAGAAGGAAAATATGCCACCGGTCGAAGACACCAACATTGATTCACGAGCAGGCAAGAAATGCGTTGAAATGAAAAAGGAAGAAGCACCCGCAAAAAGTAGCAACATTACACGTTCCATTGCCCTGAAAGAGCGTCTAGGTGCTCTGCCCAAGCCTTATAAATGCAACAGCAACTTGAAAACCATAGCAAAGCAAAACAAAGTCAAAACCAAAAAAAGAGAAGATATTCCGGTTGAACCAATAAATGCACTATCACTGTTAGAACGAGGCGAGATGAAGCAAAACAGCAAACTGCTACAAGAGGATATTGATGAGGAAGTGAAACGCATCAATGAAAAGTTAACGCCGGAAAATGTCCACGATCCTATCGTGTTCAATGGCATTCTAAAATCAATCGCCACCTGCATTGGAAACGGCAAACGAGTTTACAACGACAAAATCTCTGCCAAACGCCAAAAGAAAGCGATTCAGCAAGCAGTAGTTATCAATCCATTCGAATTCAATAGTTTGCAATCGATCCAGGCTGCGAAGGCGCAAATGATGGCGCAAAGGGAGAGACGCTTGAGTTCAGAGAATCACTTGAGGAAGCACTTTTCCATTGCTTGCTCGGAGATTTCTGAGCACAGCATTGATTTTGCGACTGCCTTAAAGCAGGAATATTCATAAGCGTCTAAGATTCCATTAGTGATAAGCTTAGTTGATTAAGAAAAAGATTTGAAATGCGCGCGAAAAGTGCCAATGTCCCTAACCTCTAAATTGCAACAAGCCGGATACAAAGCAAACGTTTAATAAACGTTGTTGTAGTTTCTTGTATTGCTCTTCTTTTTATCGAATTTGCGATGGCGGCGATGCCCATCAATCCCAAGCCGTTCCTAAATAGCCTCACGGGGAAGGCGGTGATGGTGAAATTAAAATGGGGCCACGAATACAAAGGCTACCTGGTGTCGGTGGATGGCTACATGAATCTACAATTGGCGAATACTGAAGAGTACATCGACGGCAAGGTGGAGGGTAAGAAGACACGATCTGCACGCCTACCAATATAACCATTGTGATTTCAGGCAATCTAGGCGAAGTGCTAATTCGCTGCAACAATATTCTATTCATTCGCGGCTTCGACGAGGAGGATGAAGAGGGCGAGACGAGGGATTGAGGGCTGCGCATTCCACGAGCGGCCATCATGAATTCATATTAGTTTACTTTCGAAATCGATGTTTATGTATTTAGTTTAAGCAATAGAAGCGAGAGCAATCAAAAGAATGCTTTACGACTTCCTGTGGCATGACACTGGCTGGTTGGCAGGGGCGATTGCCAAATTACTGATTAATAAACTTGCAGCAGCGATGTGATTCTGCTTACAATGTAACGTGGGTCAAGCATGATACACTTTGCAACATTGTCGTCGATCGCATCCTATTTCGTGTCCGAATTTGCGGTGAAGCGCGTAAAAATGCCACTTTATATCGCTGACGGCGATATGTGCCTAGATCATTCATTAATTTCGGCTATCAATGCTCAATGAGGTGATAGTATGCTTAATGATGCGCGATTGTCAGTAGCAACCTATTGACCTCCAACTTTGTCTTGTTTTCCTTCCTTTTTCTCGCATTTCCTTGGCAACAAACTGACTAAGCTCTTAAGACGTGTAATGTGTCTATGGCTTCGATAATAAGAATGTTTAATCGACAACAAAACAAAACAAAAACAAAAGAAAATCCTTGACTTGAAGAAATATGGACAGTAATAATATGAAGAATGATTGAATGAATGAAGAATGATGATTGGTTAAGCATGGTGCAAATGGTAAAAAATTGCATAATTTTGAATGAGCTTTTTCGGATAAAATCGTGCTTGCCCCCGTATTTTATTGATCATTCCATGTTATATACTGGTTAAACATTGTGGGAAATCATAAAAGTGTTAAAGATGACTGCTTTTGTCTAAAGTATAGTGGAGCCTCGGTGGCTATCTTTGTTTGCTTGTGTGTTTGGATTGAATTAGTATATATATCAATGATCCACCCGTAAATCGTAACAACACGGTGCCACTTACCACAATTTACCAACTCAATCACTGCAAATTGTGGTCTTAATTTCGATTAAAGTGGCGCACTTGATGCACCGTTCGACCTAACCTTGAATGTCAAACTGAAAAAGGGCGCTGTCAACATTGAATTGGCGGGAAGTCGAGGGCGGATGGTGCACGCATGGGTAATTAGCGTCTTCTAATGAGTAGCGGCAAAGGGTTGAAATTTTAATGGTGAACAAACACGGCGGTTGTTTGCACAGCGCGTCCACTTAATCGAAGGGATCAGCGGGCGGCTAGTTGCGGGGTCGCGAGGGCAGCGAAGGTGCGTTTATTGCTGGCGCGCTTTTGCGTGCGTCGGCAGTAATTGGCGGCAACCGGAAATCTGCGCGCGTGCGTTCGCCTGACGTGCGCATTTTTGTCGAGCGCGATGCCGCTCAACTGGTGGCGATCTCTTCATTCATCCGGCGATTATCGATTCGGCCGCCGCTCATCGGATGAATGAATGAATGAATGCGCGCGAGGTTATGTCGGGCGTCTTTGGGCGCGAAGAAGAACAATCGTCGGCATTATGCGAGCGGCGGCGGGCGCGTAGGCGGCAGGCCGGTCGGCAAATGGCGCATAAACAAGGATCGCGCGCGCGCGCGGCGGCGGAGGCGGAGGCGGCCTGGGGTCGCGCCGCCGCCGCCGCCGCCACCGCCGCCGCCGCCGATGATGATCATTCCGTGCTGGACGCGCGTGCAGTGAGCACACGCGCCGCCACCGCCTCCAGCAGCAGCAGCAGCCGCCCGCCAGATTCGCGCGCGCGCGCGCCGCGCGTGTCGCGAGTGTGACCAGCATGCAGACGCTGAGTGGCGGCGATGGCCACCTGGAGCACAGCAACCACCACCACCACCACCACCACCACCACGTCGACGAGCACCTCGCCGACGTGGACGTGTACGTGCAGAGCTTCGAGCTGGACCACTTCGACGCGTCGGTGAAGCGCGAGGAGAAGCAGCATCCGCACCTGCACCACCTGCACCACCACCACCACCACCAGTGGCTCAGCGAGCAGGACGCGCGCGTTCTGGCGCGCCCCTGGCCGGACGAGCTGCGCTGCCGGCTGCCGTCCATGTCGCCGCCGTCGTCGGAGGTGGTGTACGGGGGTGCGGGCGGTGGTGGGGGCGGCGGGGGTGGCGGCAGTCAGCAGCTGCTGCTCGTCAACGACCCTGGCACGCCACCGGACACGCCGCCGAGCCACTCGCCTGGATCGGGGGTGCTGGCCCTGCAGGCGGCGGCGGCGGCGGCGGCGGCAGCACCCCCGGCGGGTGAGGACGGCTGGCGGCGCGCGCAGCCACTGGACCTGCGGCATGGCATCCTCGGCGGCGAGCCCAGCTGGGAGCGGCGCGAGTACATCCCGGCTGGCGACATCTACATGGATGGGGGTGGTGGCGGCGGCGGCGGCGGCGGCGGAGGGTACCAGGTGCCGCCAGGTGGTGGGCGGCCGCAGTCGCTGGGCAGCGCGACGTGCGCGCTGTCGCCGCGCCACCTGCACTCTGGGTACTCCACCTGCAGCGAGGACGTGGGCCTCAACGACGAGCTGCTGATGACGCTCACCGTGCGCGAGCTCAACAAGCGGCTGCACGGCTGCCCGCGCGAGGAGGTCGTCCGCCTCAAGCAGAAGCGGCGCACGCTGAAGAACCGCGGCTACGCGCAGAACTGCCGCTCCAAGCGGCTGCAGCAGCGCCACGACCTCGAGTCGCAGAACCGCAGCCTGCACCAGGAGGTGCACCGGCTCAAGGTCGAGCTGGCGCGCGTCACCAGCGAGCGCGACGTGCTGAAGCAGCGCTGCCGGCACCCACCCCCGACGAGCGTCGCCGCCGCCGCCGTCGCCGCCGCCGCCGCCGCCGACGAGGTCTACCTATGACATCCGCTCGCCGGGCGGCGCTACTAGTGCCATCGCATATCACGGACGCGCGCCATGTTGTTCCCGATCGCTATGTACATAGAATTACTGATAAGCCTTGAATAAACCTATGGTTCGCACGCGCGTTTGTTGACGTTGCGCCCGCGCGGCGCGGCGCGTTTGTTGTCGCTTCCTGTGCCTTTCTTTCTTCGAACGCCGATCGTGAGACCGCGGCTCGGCTACTCGGTTAGGTTGGGTTGCCGCAATCGGCGGCGTCATCACGTGTTTCGAGGTTAGGCGCGCTGACGCTGCGAAAATGGCCGCCAAGATGGCGGGTTGAATGAACGGCGAAGAGTGCGAAGTGACCTATTATCGCAATTGCGCGCATAAATCGACAATGCCGGCGGCGGCGGCGGCGGCGGCGGCGGCGGCGGAGACGGCAGACGGGTCAATCGCGACGCGGAGCGCCAATGGCGGCGGCAGCCGAAAGCGATTGGAGCGCGGCGCGGCAGGCCGCCGCCTCCTGCGCACCTGCCGCCGCCGTGATTAATGTCCTCGCCGCTGCTGTGTATTTGCGCCACGCAAATACGGCCCATTGCCTCTCTGATTGCTATTTATGCGATGGCGGCGGCGGCGGCGGCGGCGATGGCGGCGGCGAAAAATTGGGTCTTGCGTGCGTGTGCGGCCGCCGTGCGCATGTGTGCGATTCGCTGACAATGCGAAACGCGCCGCAAAGCGGAGTTGATGAAGAACGGTGGCCTGAAAGTGGAGCACCGCGCGAGTCTAACCTCGACGCACTCGGATCGAACGCGGACAATTGCGCATTGCCGCATTGTTGATCTGATTGCGACTAATTGCGAATGCAGATCTCAGTTGACAGACGCGCTACGTGCCTGCGCGCCGGAGGCCGCTCCTGCCGCCCCCTGCCGCCCCTGCCGTCGCCGGTGGCGGCTCGATGACAAAATGACATCCAGCGGGCGCGAAACTGCTGATTCAGCACGTCGCCGTCACGGCTTTGTGTCTCAGGCGCAGGCAGCGCTGCCGCCGCCCCCGCCGCCCCCGCCGCCCTGAATCCATTTTTATGCTAAATTCGTTCTTGGCTCATCGGCGTCGCGGCGCGTTGAAATCAAACACCTGCACGCAGCGCGAAGGAAACGCGTCAGCGAAACACTCGCCGCGCGCTTATCAGTCGGCATCGCGGTGGCAACATTGCGACAATGTTGCCGGCGAGTCTGACACCCGACACCGGCGGAAGCTGCGCACGTGATCATCGCCGGCCAGCCGGCAAACAATTAGCGAGATCGATGCGAGCAAAACAATGCCTCACGCTATCACGACGATAAATGCGAGCGGCGAGGGTCGCCGCGAAGATTTACGGCGGCGGCCGGAAGTCACTCGCCATCTTAGCGCGTCATCTTAGGTCAGAGACGCTAATTGACGCGGCGCCACCCTTCGCGCCGTTCTGCATATCACCTCGAGTGTCATTAGCCATGATCGAGCGCTGATGTGAGGGGTGCTTCAAACTTTGCGCGTTGTTTCGGAGTTTTACCGCCAATATCGTGGACGTCAGAGGCGGCGCAGCTGAGATTTACGGCGCATGATTTGCAAGTACGTGTCGGACGAGTTGGCAACGGTGGACGAAATGAAAGCGCGGCAGCTGCCATCTGCCAGCAGTGTCCTTGCGGTCATCCGCAGGACGCAGGATACGAGCGCGACATTTGCGCGAAACGGCCGCCGCCCGAGACGCTTTATTATTATGCGGAAACCGTAAAACGGCGGAAAAAACGGGAGGGGGCGCCGGTCCCCGGGCTTCGGCCGGCATCTAATTACCGTGATTGCCGTGATCGCCAGCTGCCGGCCGGGATCCCCGGCATTGTGCATTCCGCCTCCTCGGCGTTATCGCGTCGCCGGCGAATTGCTCTCGGCCGTCCTTATCGCCCAAGGAGCGGAGGTGGCGGCCGGCCGCCCCATTGCCAGCTATTTATTGACTGGACATCGTCCATAAAATATATCGAATCCGGCATCCCTCGGCGCGCACATCACATGTCGTAAAAAGCGAACGTCGCCGGCGAATCGCCGAGGGTGGCGCGGTCGCCATCGATTCCCCGCCGCCCCGACCGCCGGCCCGCGCGCCCTCCGTCTCATTCTTCTCACGGCTAATTGAGCGCCAGTCGCGGATAATGATGCCCAGGAGACGCGCCGTTGTTTACCGCAGGTGGCCAAGGTCGCAGCTGGCCGAATCGATGAGCGGCCGAGCAGGAAGTCATGATTGGATTGCGTTTACAGGGTAATTGAGTGGACGAGCGACGAGGGACGCCGGCTTTAATGACCTCGCGCGACAAGTCGAGCGCTTAACCTCGCCGCCCGCCCCGGGGGAGCGTGATTCAGGCGGCGGCGGCGGCGGCGGCCGGAAGCCGGAGACGGACATATTTCAGGCGATCGACTCCGGCACCCCCACAGCTGATTTACGCGAGCACGAGCGCCTGATACTTTATGGCCCAGTTTGTTCCGGCCGTTATTGTATTATCCTTCTCAGCGCGCGCGGGGACTCCCCCCGCGCGTGTCACGTCGCATTTGAGCAAGTGGCTGACATGCGGAAGCCACTCGGGCGGCGCCGCGCTCCCGCATTTCGTATTCCGGGCGGCCGCGTCGGCCCGCAATGAGGAAACGTCATTACCTGCCACCGGCCGAGCGCCCGCTTCGAATGCCAATCGCCGGTCGCCACCCCCAACACACCCACCCACCCACACACACGTCTTTGTCCCGCTTTGTCGCGAAACAAAACAAGGCAGCAAACCGGATGAGCGCAAACAAGATAACCTTAGGGATGAGGCCGAATCGGAAAAAAATTAATAAATCTCGTCGCCCCCATCGGCAGGACGCGTGTGGGCTGTGGGGGTGGGGGTCGTAAATCTCGGCCGATAGGGACGGCAGCGAGCCGGATTCAAAAGCGGATAATTGCGAGAAGCCGACTCATAACCGGAGCAGAGACTCCGTCTTAAACTGCGATTTTGTTTAGAGACTAATCCGGTCCGGGCCGGGCGTAATCGCATTCGATTCATCCAAGCCGGCTACAGGCGCTTCCGGTCGGCGCGTCGGCGTGCGACGGCGGCGCAAACGGGGCGCGCCTGTATGCGCGATGACGGCTGCTATCAACGAGCGTCGACTTGAAACGCGCGCGTCGAGTGGATGCAATCAGGGCGAAATGTGGGCCTCATCCCGTAAACAGGCGATGCGCTTCCAATCGATACGGAAGCGGCGCGACCTGCAGAGATGCACGCGCCATCATCGTCATCATCCGAACGCAATCACGGCGAGGCGAGCGGCCGCCGAATTTATTAGCTTGCGAGTGGCGTGGGGTGTGCGGGGTGCGTGGCGACGATACACACATTATCAGCACGACGACGTCCATCGCGATACCGGGCGCGGCGTGTCCAGCGTGCCGCACCATCAGATACTTGCTCAAACACGACGCGAATGCGTGCGGCCCGAGTGATAATGCGACACGGGATGACCATACGGCCGATATATGCAGATGGCGGGCGCGCCGCCCTCGCGCCAACACACTCCCCAAACGCCAACGGCGGGGGACCGATTATCTCGGCGCTGATCACCGGTCGTTAATGACGACATTGTGTGTCGGCGCGTAAAGCATGCGCGCACGCGCAAAAACGCGACCGCATAATTTATGCGGGCGGTGATAAGAACGCGATGGCGATGAAAGCGGCTTGCTGTAATCAGGGCGGCGCAGACGCTAATATGAAGCCATTGCGATTCTTATTACGAGCTGCGCCCCGACGTGACGACGCCGATTAGGAGGAGGTGGCGGCGGCCTTTTTAAATGCAGATGAAAGGCGCACTTGGCGCCTGCCGATGGGCGATACGGCACGACGCGCCCATCGGAGATCGTCGCCATCGATCGCCAGATGGTCCGGAAGGCGGCCGCGTCGGGAAGAAATACGCGATCGCCGTTCCGGTAAACGATTTATGGGTTTGCGCATCTGGCCGCCCTCCGGTCAGGCAATTGATTTAAGTAAATGCCGATATATTTATGGCGAAGCCACCCCCACCTCCCCCTCGTATTAATATCGGCCATCCGGCCATCCCCCAGCGCCCCACATTCGGGAGGTTAGCGATGCTTTGTGCGCGCTTTTGATCGAGCACACATGTCAGACGCATAAATAAGGCCAATACGTCCGTCTCCGGGCACGTTCGGGACACACCTCTGGCACGTTCGCGAACCTGCGCGGCCAGCAGGGTGACGGGGGGATGACGCCGATCGCAATTGCATGCATATTGAGACGGCGGCGATGGCGAAGGCGAGCGTGATCGCATCATTCGATTCCCGGCTGCCACTTTATTTCCACCGCAGCGGCATAGGAGCAAAGGGGCAACGGGGTTGGGGTGGCACTCCATTGATATGCAAAGCGCCTACAAATCGGCATTGTTGCCGGATGCGCAAATCGCTCTCTGATCGTCGATCGCAGTTGGCAGGTATCGCTAGATACGCATCCCACCCCCATCCGCCTTGTTTATCCGCTGATTATTTGCTAATTATCGTAATGCGCGTTTTTGCTGACTTTCGAGTGCACGGCTGGTTGCATACGCTCTCGCAGCGCGCGCAAATATTGCGCTAATTCGCTCATTAGCGCACTTGGCAATCAATTGCGGGGGTTGCCGCTAAGTGGATTTGGCGAGTGGCGGCGGAATGGGGGTCGCCACAATCAGTGTTTATAACTTCGTAAAACACAAGAATGCGCCTCGCATTTCCGCTGATTGAACGCGTCCCAAGCGGTGGCGCAGATCAAAAGCGAGCGGCAGCAGGAAGCACGGCGAGGGCGGTGCTGGCTGGGGGTGGGCGGGGGGCGGTGGCGGCGGCGGCGGGGACATGAGTCAATATCGGCAGTGTCGCTGATTGAAGGTGGATACCGGAACTGCTCACTCGTGCCGAATGCCGAATTGATCCGCGCGTCTCCGCAATTATCGACGCCATTCGTCCCGACCTCAGATCTCTCCGCTCAAATCTGACCCGGCCGAAGGGAAATTAAATCGGAAACGATTTGCGAATATTTCGCGAGACATTTGCGGCCGACTTGGGGCTGGCTGCACCCTCGGCAGGGTAACCTATTAATCACGCGACATGAAGGGAGTAAATATCTGCGCGCTGCTGACTGGCAACTTAATTCCCGAACACTTGTCGACTTAATAAACCCCCGGCCGGCGGATTTCCGGCCGCTCGCCCCACGACCACGCGAGCAATTAATCGATGCGCGCGCCCGCATTAACATATCGCATTCATAACAAAGTCGCAGCGTCTTGAATTAATTGCGGCGAAGCGTAGGCGGCGAGACTGCGAGATTACGATACGGACGTATTGTAAGCGGATTCGCGGCAATGCGCATTATAATTTCCATCACTTTTTCCCGCCCTGCGGAAATTCCCATTCCAATTCCCATTCGTTCCATTACTGTTTGCCGCGCGAATGATTCATGGGAGCATTTGAATCGTCTGATAACGCCGGATCTGCTACATTCCAATATTTATGAGATGAACCGGATTGTTTTCGTTAGCGAGACTTGACGCGCTCCATCTGAAGTTGAAGTCATTCATTACGTTATGTCACTGCGGGAAATGGCAACGTTCGCTAATTAGACGATTGCGCAACAATGGCGAATCGCTGCGCGCCGATTTCAATTTCGTCCCGCATTTCCGGCGCGACGCGCGCGCGAGGTCGCGTCACCCCAATTCGTCTCGCTTTCCGCTTCGCACCCTCGCGCGCAGCCAGCCGGGACGTCCTCCGCGTGCTGGTCACGACACCTTATTCCCATCAATTTGCATGCAATTAATATTCAAATGGAAACAAATCGTTTCGTCATTGAAACCTAAACCGGCTTTATTGATGCCTAACCACCGCTCACCACTTCTGCGCCTCGTCGTGAACCGGGACGGGCACCGGCTTCTCGACCGTGTAGGGCACGGGCTTCTCGATCTCGACGGGCACGGGCCGGTCGTAGGGCACCTTGACGGGGTAGGGCACCGGCTTCTCGACGGCGTACTTGACCTCCTTGTAGACGGGGTAGGGCGCCGGCACAGGCACCTTCACCGGCACGGCCACCGGCGTCTCGACCTTGTAGGGGACCGGGTTGTCCACTGCCACTTTGACCGGGTAGGGCACGTACTTGTCGACGGGGACGAGCACCTTCTTCTCGACGTGCACCGGGTAGGGCTGCTCGACGTACCTGGGCACCGGCTTGTCGACGAACACCTTCACCGCTACGGGCACGTCCTTGTAGACCGGGTACGGCTTCGCCACGTGTACCGGCACGTGAACGGGCACCGGCACCGTCTTCTCGACAGGGTACGGGGCCGGCACGTGCACCTTGACAGGCACGTGCACGATCTTCTGCACTGGGTACGGCTTGTCAACGTATACCTTCACCGGGTACGGCTTGTCGACGAACACCTTCACCGGAACGCCGACGTGCTTCTCGACGGGATACGGCCGGGCAACGGGGACGCCCACCTTGACAGGCACCTTGACGGCCACTGGCACCTTCTTCTCGACCGGGTAGGGCACGGGCACGGCCACCTTGACGGGCACGCCCACGTGCTTCTCGACTGGCACCAGGACGCGCTTCTCGACGGGATACGGCTCGGGAATGCCCTTGAACAGCGTAACAGTCTTCTCCACGCTGGTATGCTGGCCCAGGTGGATCGACCCCGCGCTGGCACTCGCCAGGGCGGTTGCCCCCAGGACGAAGAGCGCGAGCCGGCTCTGCGGAAGAAGGCAAATTACCTAGAAACCCACGATACCGGAAACTCACCTCGGGTTTCATATTAGACGCTGGCGACCAACTGCGTGCTGCTGCTAGCACCAGTTGCCTTTATATCAGCATGACGACGCCTTTGTTCACGCATCAGGAAGAGACGCTCGCGATTATGTCATAGCTATAGTCTGGTCAGCGAGCACGAAATTTCGGACAATTGGGCAAAGTGTTGGCTTGTGCAGTTGACTGCGACGTCTTAATTGCCGAAGCATGTGCAACCGTTGCGTCAGCGCTGATAAGACATTGTGCTGCTCGTCATACGCTCACCGGAACTGCTGCAGGAGCATGGCTGGCTTGTCATTACTGCGCATTGTTTTCACTCCGGCTGCCTGGGCGCTCTTGTTCAACGGCTCCGCTGCGCGCTGGGAAAGTTTGCATTGCGGCAATGGATTAATTGGCAAATTGGTGTGCGAGGTAATCGATCGATTGCGCGCACAGGGGGTAGGAAGTCGTTCGTTAGGCCGTGCTTCATGCAGGTCGTTGTGCAAGGGCAATTACGTTGTTCAATGGTCAGTCTAAGGGAGCGCCGGCGTAATCAGTGCGCGCGCTAATGAGCCGGCGACATTCGATTGCGCTTTTCGCATTCCGCCACCCAATCGATTGCGGTTTTCCGGTGGCGATCCTTATCGCAGGTCGCGCTTCCGGAATGCGGCATACGCGCTTCCTTCGCTCATTACAGCGCCACTTGCCGTCATGTTCCGACGCACTTACTACGTGCAGAGAGCCGAGCGCCGGTCTGCGGCCTTCGAGGGCCGCCACGCGTCCCCCGACAGATCGTTCTCCTCCTTCATGGGCGTCCTGCTCGCCTTCCTCCTCGTCTGCATGTGCATCGTGTTCGTCGCCAACTGGCAGCTGCTCTTCGTCGCAGAAGTGGTTTGACCGCTCAAATCAACTCGAATTGACTACCCCCTAACTGCCAGACGCCAATTTCCAGGAAATCGAAAACCTTTCCAGGCATTGCAGTGGGCATTGTCCCAGCGGCAACGAAGAGCAGAATAGCAGTCGCAGCGAAGCCGAGGATGAATATATCGATAGGGAAGTCCTCGCCACCAATCGCCAGGTGCAGAATCTCAGCGAGGACTCTTCCTGGACGCGAGGATCCAGCGAAGCCTCGTCGGCAGAGCCATCTATGGGCAGTAGTACGCAGGCATTTTCAATCTCATCCTTCGAAAGGACAGAATTCATCGAACCCGAACTGGTACCATTTGAAACGACGTCGGAAACCTCTAGTACGGACTATCCGACTTTGGCATTTGTTACGCATCAAACCACAGAAGACGGAAACATGCTAGAAAGCACCACATTGGGTGCTTTGACTATGCCATCTTTCTGGGATTTCTTTACAACAGAATCGCAATCGCGCCCAGCTTTCGATTACAATGACCACAAGGATACCACAGAAATATCCCCCAATACTCCGGAACACAGCTCAATAGGGACATCAATTAGGCTTGGAGATATTTTAAACCTGACCACAATCGCAACTAAATACTCATCAACTTTATTTCATGAGGAAGCATCTACAGAACCCTGGTCACATGGTGAAGTCGAAATAGACCACCGTACCATAACACCAGCGATGGCGGAGAAAATGCCATTATCAATGAATTCAAATGAATGGTATAAAATGTTTGATCCTAATCAGTAGATATGATATCTATAGATATGGAGTCATTAGCTTTATCAATTATTAGATCACGATGTAATGATAATGAAGAAACAAATGGAGATCTTTTTGCAATATCGCCAACCAGTAGCCCCATTTTATAATCATTGCTAAGAAGAACTATTCACCTTCCTTGCATTTACATTCTCAATTTCTTATATTTGAAGATAATTGCTACCGATTTCATCCATTATCATTGTTAGCAAAGAATTATCAGTGGATTCGGACCTTTGACCTAACCTAATAATTCACGCAGCATAATCATATTTGGAACTAACATTCTATAGTTCTTGATAAAGTGGCCATGGGCAAAGTTACCCCTTGAACTGCTGGAGTTAACAGTAATTAGTAATTAGAATGTTAGGTAGAAACGTGCTGCGTTTGTGCACCCAATCAACATATAGAGTTCATACTGCTGCATCCCTGAACGCGTTTGAAAATCCCATCTTGCGTACCCTTCGTGTTTTGGGCAATGATTTCAAAAGCATAAAGAAGCGGCTGATTGATGGTGAACTGCCAAGGGATGCCATTCCATCTCACGTGGATGTAGTCATCATCGGCGGAGGTGCAATCGGCTCATCGATTGCCTACTGGTTGAAGGAGAAGACGGGACCCACTGGGATATCTGTTGCCGTGATTGAACGTGACCAAACTGTAGATACTGCCCCGACCCGGCTTGATGCATGTCTTGTAACATTTCTATCGCTTGCAGTATGCCAAGTCCTCTACCGTTTTGTCTGTAGGCGGATTACGGCAGCAGTTTTCCCTCGCAGAAAACATTCAAATGTCCTTGTTTGGCGCCGAATTTATTCGGACATTGAAGAATCGTTTCGGGTCAGATGCAGACGTATACTTCACCCCGAACGGGTACCTTACGTTGGCTAGTGAAATGGGAGCGCAGCAGCTTTTGGATAATTCTAAACTACAAAGGGAACTTGGTGCAATCAATATTGTGCTGGACAACGAAGCCCTCAAGAGCAAGTAAGTTGGGGCGAGTTTGGGCGAGCAAGTAGATGAGTTTTCGGCCGGCCACCAGATTTCCATGGTTGAACACGTCAGACATTGAGCTGGGCTGCCTGGGTTTGGAGAAGGAGGGCTGGTTCGACCCATGGGCAATGCTGTGCATTTTGAAGCGGGAGGCGGTGAAGATTGGCGCCCAGTACGTGCAGGCGCAAGCCGTCAACTTCACGTTCACGGAACAGCCGGACGTGTACATTGAGGGTGTGAACGACACCTACGAAGGGACGAACGAGCTCATCATTGAGCTGCCCACCGGCACAACGCAGGGCATCAAGTTCGCCATTTGCGTGATCGCTGCTGGTGCCGACTCTGGCGAGATGGCCAAGTTGGCGCGCATCGGGGTGGGCACTGGCCTGCTCTCCGTCCCGCTACCAGTGGAGCGTCGCAAGCGCTACGTCTACTGTCTGGAGTGCCAGGGCGACGGGCCCTCGATCAACACGCCACTGACCATCGACTACACAGGCACCTACTTCCGGCGCGAGGGCTTCGGCGGCATCTACCTGGCAGGGTTGTCACCCGATGCGCACGAGGAGCCCAGCACGGACAATCTCGACGTGGACCACAGCTTCTTCGACGAGCGCATCTGGCCCATTCTGGCACACCGCGTGCCGGCCTTCAACGCGCTAAAGGTGCGCAACGCCTGGGGCGGCTTCTACGATCACAACGAATACGACGAGAACGGTATCGTCGGCCCGCATCCGTACTACCAGAACCTCTACCTCGCCACCGGCTTCAGCGGCCACGGCATTCAACAGGCGCCTGCAGTAGGTCGAGCCGTCGCCGAAATGATCATCGACGGGGGCTTTCAGACTATTGACCTCACCAGGCTCGGCTTCGACCGGCTTATTGTTAACAAACCTATGTTAGAAACGTGTATTGTCTAGCAATCATATATCTGCTGCCTTTTTTAGACATTAAAGGCAAATGCACATCTGCACGAAAGTAACCTGCTGATGGGAAACCCTGTTAGGGGTTGGTCGCTCGGACAGGCAGCTGAGGCAGTATGCTATGGGCGTTCTTTGGCTATATGCTATCCTAGCTGCTAAGCATTAAGTGATGGAGGCGGGAACTGAGAAGAAGGGATAGAAACAAGGGATTTCGAAGATTGCTGGGTTCGAGTGACCCACCGCGTTATTCGCAAACTTGTCGCGAATCTCAACCCCCTCGAACACCAAGAACTAACCTCAAAATAAGTAGGGACAAAATGCCTTAACCCTACCAACTTAAGGAACGTCACTTTAAACCGTTTTTTGTTTGAAAAGCTTGGAAAAAAACTCAGTTTATGGGTACCCAAAGACGATTTTTTTACTTAAACTGTGGATTAGCTCCGAATAAGCTGTTGCCTTGCTTGGAAGCGGCGCGAGAAGGAGCAAAACCTAGCAATTTCTGGATGTTCTGTCGGATCGACATTGTGCACAGGATGTAGAGGAAAATGAAGGAACAGTCGGTGTAATCGTCACCAGGGAGGTTCCTATGGCTGAGTCCCTGAATCCATGAAATTGGCACAAAGGGCAGCTTTGCCACAACTCGTCCATCGAAGCTGAAATTCAGCGCGTTAGGGCATCGGCCTCAGAACTCTGTCATCAGACTTACATAGTGTTGAACATGCTCAGCAACACGGTGAAGGCAAACCCGATGGCGAACATCGACTTCATCTTGACAAACGACAAATCCTTGTTGTTGTTCTTCAAGCGCTCCTCTTCTCTCTCGATTTTCTTCTTGTACTGCTTATCCAAGGTGTCCCCATGCGCTTCTTTGCGCTTCTCCACTACTCAAAGACGCGATTTGGAATAAAGCACGACATAGATTCTGAACTTACATTTCTTGCTCTGTTTCTCCACTTCATTTTTGAGCTTCTGGTACTTTTCTGTGCGGTAAACCATCAACCATGTAGCTCCTTCGCCCAACAGGGCTGTGCAAATTGAAATGAACACAATCAGCAAGGTATCGGCCCACATGATGACTTGGAGGACTATTAACAGTTAATTAGTTCATTAACTTTATGTGTTGATTAATTTCTGTAGATTAACCTAGAATTAATTGCGATGGATACCGAGGAATGACACAACTAGATAATTTTAGTGTGGATAGAAAGAAATTGTCTTCTCCTATATTTATTTAATTACAATGAACTGTAAAATTATGATTTGTGGTTGGACCTCTCACAGAAAGTGTCTGGACAGTCAGTTATAAATTTATTTCTATCCACAATGATCTTGAATCTCCAAACTTCTGCGGACCTTCATTCACCAATATTAGATAATTATACTTAAAAAATAGTAGTAAAAAAGAATTGATAAAGAATGAAGAGGGAAGCAAAAATATTTGCCAAATATGAATGTATTACCGATGTGTCAATTTGTTGAAGGAAACAATGAAATATGTTCAAATATTGAATATTTATTTCTCTGCATTTAAATATTACAATAAATATTTTGCAGGTGTTTAGGTTTTAGAATAACGCAATTTGAAGGAAAGTTGTAAATAGTTTTGAGTAGCCGCACTTGACAACCGGAACCAATGAAAATATTCCACATCGTAGGCGACCTGCGTCTATTCGCAATGATCGGTTGTGAGGTGTCCAAGTCTGGCATGTGATTTGTGATCTTTTACAAGGTTTGAAACACCTATTTGTGATGTGTTAACTTGCCTGCCAAAGAATCGCCCTGCAGCAATGAATATCCTCAATTTAAGTGCATTCCTAACCCTGCAGTTGTTTATCAGTTGCTTCAATCTAGCGAGTGCCGGCCGAGACTTTTACAAAATCCTCGACGTCCCCAAGTCCGCCAGTTTACACGAAGTGAAGAAGGCATATCGCCGCTTAGCCAAGGAATTGCACCCCGACAAGAACCAGAATGATCCGGAAGCGTCTCAAAAGTTCCAGGACCTTGGCGCCGCTTATGAAGTGAGCCTGACTTTCACCATTCGGGATTGAATGAGGTGGCTAACAATCACCTTTCAGGTGCTGTCCGATGATGAGAAGCGCAAGAAGTACGACCGGTGCGGAGAGGAATGCCTCCAGAAGGACGGCATGATGGACAACAGCTTCGATCCGTTCGCCAGCTTCTTCGGCGACTTTGGGTTCAGTTTCGGACAGGAGAACCAGCGCCACGAGACGCCGAAGGGCGCCAACATCGTGATGGACGTGATGGTCACGCTTGAGGATCTGTACAGCGGCACGTTCATCGAGATCACGCGCAACAAGCCCGTTATGAAGGCGGCCCAAGGCACGCGCCGCTGCAACTGTCGCCAGGAGATGGTCACGAAGAACATGGGGCCGGGGCGCTTCCAGATGATCCAGCAGACCGTCTGCGACGAGTGCCCCAACGTCAAGCTGGTCAACGAGGAGCGCACGCTAGAGATGGAGGTGGAGCCCGGCATGGTCGATGGGCAAGAGACCAAGTTCACGGCCGAAGGTGAGCCGCACCTGGATGGCGAACCGGGGGACCTGATTCTGAAGGTCAGAACACAGCCGCACAGCATCTTTGAGCGACGAGGCGACGACCTGTACACGAATGTTACGATCAGTTTGCAAGTGAGTTGGTTGGTGGATGGTTGGGGTTGTCAGTGACTTGTAACCGATTCACTCGCAGGACGCACTCGTCGGGTTCAACCTGGATCTGCGACATCTGGACGGCCACTGGGTGTCCATCACAAGGAACAAGGTGACGTGGCCAGGCGCCAGGATTCGCAAGAAAGGCGAAGGAATGCCCAACTACGACAACATCAATCTGCATGGAACTCTCTACATTACGTTCGACGTCGAGTTCCCTAAGCAGGAGTTCAGCGAAGAGGAAATGGCGGCGCTGAAGGGAATCCTCAACCAAAGTTCCAACAACAAAGTCTACAACGGCCTACGAGGCTACTAGACCGATCAACTTGAATAATTTATTGCGTTTGTCTCGTGCGACATGTCTCTATGTGTAAATAGCTGAATCGCATCCGAAACTCACTGATTTCTGAATAAATGGATTTAATTGAAACGATTTTGTTATTTCGCTTTGAAATGACTACGAGGCAACTCGACAAACATGTTGTGCATTTAAAGCATGAAGCCGTAAAAATGCGTCCACAGCGATATGACGCTTGGCTGTAAAGTCGCCGTGGATATTTCCGCCCACACCTTTCACGTGGAACATTGTAGCGCAAGTTGCACCACGGGTAGGCCTGGAGGTCCCGCAAAAGGAGCGACTTCCAGCAAGTGCGCATGCCTGCTGCATCCGCGCTGGACCACTGACAACTTATCAGCAGAGCAGGATGCAATGCGAGCGAAATATCGAGCGAATGCCAGGTGTTGGCGGCAAGTCATCCGAATCTCGCATGAAATGCTATCGAAAGGCACGTAGTCGTGTTACTGGTCGTGTAGCGGCACCGCAAATGGGCGCACTTCGGGCGCAACCAGATGCCCCAAGATAGCAGCAGGCGGGCAACCCGAGTAAGTAGCACGTGCTTGGCATATTTGAGTTTCCAGCATACCGCAATGAAATGTTATCGAGACGAAATTTATAGTACTGATAATAAAACCGCATTCTCTACATTACAAACCGCATACCGAAAACAATGCGATTCTCTGAATTAGAAATGGTTGCAGTTCGCACATCGGTGAGGGGCGTCCAGCCGAGGCCTGGATGAAGTCATCACTTGAGCCGGAACTCGGCCACAAAGTGCTCCTATTTCCTTTCTTTGCCGTTTAATTACATGCGACTGCTTCAATGGGCCATCGAAGATCTCGAATCTCAATAAGTGTCTGGGGCTTCCTGACGACGCTCGTCACCATCATGCTCTTCTACAATCTGGCCGAGGTGAAGTTGTATTTGCTTCCCAGCCAGGACCTTCGTCCAGCTGCGAGCTTTGTCGAGGAGGCGACAAATGGCTACCTGATCAAGACGCCCGGTTGTTCTATACCTGATATGCCGACGATGGACCCCAGCATCCAAGAATACATCTTTGCTGAGCGCCCACTTGTGTGCAATCGCGGCTTGCCTCCGCTGTTCGAATGCAACCGAACCTCGCTGTACCTGCTGCCGGAAGCCCTGGATCGCTATGGCATCAAGGACATAGACGCGCTTAGCTGCTGCTACCAGTACTTCCGGCGCGAGGCCCCGCACGCCGACCAAGCTGATACGCGAATCGTCTATGATGGGCACTGCTTACACGTGGCGAACGAAAGCCAATTGCAACCCGACCAAGAGTTTCTCCGCGTCAAGTGCCGATATGAGGGCAAGGACGTCTACACGGACTTCTTCAACTTTATACCGACGAAGAAGGCGGCCATCAGAAATCGCGGGTGGGCGGGTAGTCCTGCATTGAGCGTGCTCGTGTTGGGCATCGATGCCGTGTCCCGCTTGAACTTCCACCGGCAGATGCCCAGGACAGCGTTCTACGTCTTGCAGAAGTTGCAGGGTGTGGAGATGCTCGGATACAACAAGATCGGCGACAACACGTTCCCAAACCTAATAGCGGTCCTCACCGGGCGCCGCGAGAACGAGCTGGCCCACTGCTGGCCCAACGTGAGCGCCCACTTCGACACCTGCGACTTTGTCTGGCGGCACTTTGCCGACCTGGGGTGGGCGACAGCGTTCGGCGAGGACGCCGCCTGGATGGGCATGTTCAACTACCAGAAGCGCGGCTTCCGCCAGCAACCCACCGACTACTTCTACGACCACTTCGACCTGACGGCCGGCAACCAGATCGGTAACAGCCATCGCCTGAACGTGGACCAGTGCTTGGGCGCGCGACCCGTCCACAAGGTTTTCCTGGACTACGTGGAGAAGTTCGCGCGGACTATGCACGCGGAGCGGCGCGCCTCCTTCGCCTTCTTCTGGTCAGCGAGCCTCACGCACGACTTCCTCAACAAGCCGCGCCTGGGCGACCAGGACTTTGTCGATCTGCTGCTGAGCCTGGACGAGGACGGCGTGCTGAATCACACCGCGCTGATCCTCATGTCGGACCACGGCATCCGCTGGGGCGACATTCGCAGCACGTACCAGGGCCGCATGGAGGAGCGTCTGCCGTTCCTCTTCCTCGTCCTGCCGCCGTGGTTCCGGGAGGTCTTCCCGACCCAGTTCAGCAATGCGCATGTGAACCGGCGCCGCCTGACGACGCCCTTCGACCTGCATGAAACGCTGCTGGACCTGCTGTCCCTCAGCGTGGGTACCGCTAGGCCGCTCGCAACGAACCCAATCGGCATCAGCCTCTTCGGGACAATTCCGAAGACGCGCACCTGCGAAGAGGCCGGCATTGAGGCGCATTGGTGCACGTGCCAGTCAAGCGTGCCCTTGGACCTGCAGCATGAGGATGTGCAGGGTGCCGTCAACTTCACCATTGATCACATCCATCGCTTGCTGCGTGGGTACGCCGAATGCGTTCCGTTGACGCTGGACGCCATCTTGGACGCGCGGCGAATGGTCAACGATGAGTTGAGCGAGTTCAAAGTGTCGCAATTGGACATGATGGTCACATTCCGGACGGTGCCCGGTCGAGCTGTGTTCGAGGCCAGCGTGCGCAAACTTTTCTATGACAATACGAAGGAGTTCATGCTGACCGGAACGATCAGCCGCATCAATCTCTATGGACCGCAGAGCAGATGCATGAGCGACTTCCATCTGAAGTTGTATTGTTACTGTCGATAAGCGTTCGTTTATATTTTCTTTATGAAATGGCGTTTATGAAAATATATTGCCTATTACTATATTTTACAAACATAGTTGCTTCGGAAACACCAAAAAAACGGCCACAAATTCCCCTTTTGCAATTTCGTGCACGAGGCAAACACATTTCCGCTCGGGTACATGTACCAGGTATCCAAATAGACCTTTTAGGCGAAAATCGCACCGCTGCGGGATTCGCCGAGCTGAACATTTCGTTCGCACCTTGTACACGCGTGCTAAACTACGATTCTTGGGCAAAACTGGCATCGGTCCCCCCTTCGTCCATAGTCCAAGGCATTTGCAGGTACTCAGCCAGTCAGCAGCGGTCTAACTCAGCACAATCCATCCTCGACCGTGAGCAAGAGGAGACTGAAAACTGAAGATGGCTGAAATTGCGTCCCGGCCGCCATTAAGCACAAATTGCGTATTAGATCGCGTAGATTTGTGCAATTTCAAAGTGCTTTTCGGACTGCACGAGCTGAGGCTGATTGGAACCACCGTGATTATGGGGGCGAATGCGGCCGGTAAGTCCAATATCATCGACGGCATCCTCTTCGGCCTCGGCGAATCCAGCACCCACACGTTGCGCGTAAGTGCCTTAAAAGAACTGATCCGCAAAGATGCCGGTCGTCAGGAGGGTGTCCCCCAATGGTAAGCAAGATTCGCCCCTTTGTTCACTATAATCCACTGATTTTTGATCAATTGCGCTACTTGTGCGACAGCTATGTGAAACTTTATTTCACCCAAAATGGCGGCGAAATTTTAGTATTTCAGCGCACTTTGCGCGAGGATGGATCTTCAATTTACTATTTCAACGAAGAGGTAGGTTTGAATCATTAGCGCTTGTTACGTATTGCTAGAATTGATTGTTAGCAAGTGGACCGTACACGTTATCACACTGAGATGCAGAAGTGTAATGTGCATGTAGATCGAAAGCATTTAGTGATCATGCAAGGAATGATTCCGAATCTGACCGATATGAAAAAACTCACCGAGCAATTAGAAACGTTTAGCGGGTATGTTGAGAATCTGCAGCTGCAGACGCCCTTTCCACGCTGATATTTCTAGCTCGATAAAATATAAGGCGCAATACGATCAATTGACTCAGAAGCATCAAGAATTACGCGAAAAGTACACCTACACAAAGAAATCTGGCAATGAGATTCGCCACCACTTGAAGGTAGCACAACAGACAAACATCTGCAACTCTGAACTTTTGAATCAACGCGTGAGTGAAACAGAGTAGAAAGTCACGTTCCCTTCACGATATTACTCGCTCATCTAGGATAATCTTGTAATCGAGTATCTGCTCGTTAATATCAACCACCATAATGAGGATCTGAAGGAAAAGCAGGAGCAACTGGACATTGTCCTTGAGCGCGCAACTGAAACGGGCAATCGCATTAGGGACATGATGCTGAACCAAAAAGAAAAAGAAGATCTGCTCGACAAACTATCGCAGTTTCTTGTAGAGGGTCAAAATGTCCTATTGGAAAATGTAAGCATCTACTTCTTCGTCTGCGTGTCCCTGATTGTAACGATTTTATAAACAACGCGTGCAGGAAAAGCCATTCGAAGAAGCGAAACTAAGGTTGATAAAGATGGAGGAAGAATTGAGAATGAAAACAAGTATGCTTGAGATGAAGCAACGCAATAAAGATATGATTTCGGATCAAATTGCGCAAATCAACCAAGATCTTCAGCGACACGAGGCAGAGATTGATGCAGAAAGAGCTGCTATTCAGCAGTACGAATCTGAACTTGAGTCGCATCTACAATTGACCGATGATCAGGTAGGGCATTGCAATGAATCTGATATAGTTTCCTTGATCCTTTGATTCCAATAAGAAATTGGAATATTCCACCATCTTGAAGAGATTTGAGCACGAATCTGCCAGCAAGAAAGTCGAACTTGGCGAATGGAAACAGCTGCGGAATATCGATAAAGAAATTGAGATTAAAAGGTCAATTCAGGCGGATCTGGAAAGAAACGAATTGGTATTGAGCAACTATGAATTGCGGAAGGAATCTCTCACTGTTAGCATCGCCGAGCTGAATCGGAATCTGGTCAAATGCTCATCGAAGTTGGACAGATGCGAGGGGCAACTCGATGACCTAAGTACCGAAGCTAGCGACGTATCTGAGGGGCTGCTTTGCAGTCGCAAGAAACTGAATGCTTTCAGTGAGTTAGAGCGCAAGCGGCTTCTAACCGACGAAATTCAGAGCGTCAAGGACAGGATGCCCGTCGACTGCTGGGTATAAGCGCATTATAAACGTAATTAACAGCCAATTGCCGGATTTATTGCAGAAGGGCCGTTTCCTTGACTTGTGTAAAGTGAAACATGCGTATTTGCCGGACAAGCCGATGCTGGATGAGTTTCTGGAACAGAACGAAGCCGCTGTGACTGTGACGGACGTGGATGCAGTCCAGCTATGCGAAACCGCAATGAAACTCCGGAAAACTGAAGCCTACAAGCTGTTTCCGCTTAAGGAAGTGCGTCCACCGGAGAATCTTAGCGAACGACTCATCAACAGGTACAGAGAGGGGATGCTGCTCATCGACATGTTCAATTTTCCCAAACACATTCGACCTTCAATGCGCGTCGTGTGCGATAACCACTTGGTGTTCCGCACCGATGCGGAGGCTAAAGAAGCATCCGTGAACGTCAATGTTAGTTGCATTTCCTTTCTCATTGTTTCACATTAATTCCTTTGCGTTTAATATGAGCTAGGCTTTGGGTCCATCTGGTAGTCGTTACCATCAGTACGGCGCTTCCAAAATGCACAGGGCCCCGGATAAGCTTCAAATGGCGACTTATTCCCCACGTAAACATGACAAGTTGAAACAAACACAAGTGAGGAAACCCATCGACGACCAATAGGTAGTCACTGTGTGAAATTGCAGGATCGAATGGTAGATAAAGTCGCGTCCCTTTTCGGAACCAAGCAGGACGTCAATCAGAAAAAGTTGAAGTTTGAGGGCGAGCAGGTCCACATAGAAACCACATTGGCGCTGAAAACGCGCGAACTGGCACTTTTGGTAGGGCGAATGAGTAAATGTAAGAGTTGTACTTGTTTCAGCTTTATTATTTGTGATAGGAGGAACTAATTCCCAACACGCAGGCGATAATCGACACTTGCAATGAATCGATTGAGCAAGTGAACACGATGGTGAGTGCAAATACCTATATCTCAAGATGTATTTCTTGACTTGATGATTTGGCAGCTCGAAGCCAAGCGTGGCAAGTTCACCGACGCCGACGAGAAAATAAGCAGATTGGAGAGCACCCTGCGCGAAAATGAGGTGTCGTTCTTCAGCGAGTTCTGCAGACGCCATCAATTCGGCGACATTCAAGTCGTTGCGCAATCGGTGAGCAATGATCATGAGCACCTGTTGCTGCAGATTGAGACGCGGCGATCGGCGATCGAGCGGCTGCAGCAGCAGCGGCGGACGCTCGAAGACCAATTGGCTGCGCATCGCAGCGAGCAGCCCACTCTAGAGGCGGACATCCCAAGGCGCATGGCGGACGTGCAAGAAGCGCGCGCGGCAATGGCGGCGCAGAAGAGCGAGATGGAGGAGCTGCAATTGTGCACGACCGAGGGCGCCAACACGCACCTGCTCGGCGTGCAGAAGCACAAGGAGGCGTTAGCGGCCCTGGCCGAGCAGAACCAGGTGCTGTCCGAGGTGGGCGGCGAGCGCGCTGCGCTCACCAGGCGCATCAATAAGCTGAACGACGAGATGGCGACCGTGAAGCAGATGCGCCATCAGCTCTTCCTCGACGCGCAGCGCCGCCACGTGACGCTGCCCACGGACGGCAGCAGCGAGAGCACCTTCTCCGACCTCTCGCTGGCCACGCTCTCGCTCTCGGACAAGTACGACATGGAGGCGCAGATCGCGCTCGATTTCGACGGCGTGGACGCCGCCAAGCTGCGCTTGCCCGCCGACGAGTTCCGCATCTACAACGAGGCGACGCAGCGCGAGATCGAGCAGCTGGACAAGGACGTGGCCGAGAACGCGGCGTCGGTGGGCAAGCTGCGCGCCATCGTCCAGAGCTACCGCGAGCAGGCGGCGAAGACGAACGCCGACTGCCGGGCGCTGATGAAGAGCAGCCAGCAGGTGGAGGGCGAGTGGAAGGCGATGAGCGCAACGCGCGCCGATTGCTTCAACGCGTGCTTCCACCGGCTCGCCGACGCTGTGGACGGCATCTACAAGCAGCTGCATGGCGACCGGCTGGCGGCGCACGCGTCGGCCCGACTCTACGCCTGCGACGAGGACCACCCGTTCCTCAGCGACGTGGTGTTCTCCTGCATGCAGCCGTTCAAGGGATTCAGCTCCATGCACCAGCAGTCGCTGGGCGAGCGCAGTTTGGCGGCCATTGCCTTGTTCTTTGCGCTGCGCTCGGCAATCCCAACGCCGCTCCTCGTCCTAGATGAGGCGGACAGCGCTCTCGGAGCGAATGCGGTGCAGAATGTCGCCGCGTTCATCAAGAGGCGCGAGGATATGGGCGAGCACTCCTTGGTGGTCACGCATCGCACCGAAATGGCGGCCGGCTGCGCCACCATTTTAAGCGGCGTTACAAAACGCCCTTGCAAGAACGGAACATGCATTGTGCAATTCCGTCTCTGAAACCTGACACTTTATTTGCCCTGTAGGCCAAGTCTGTAATTATCACAAGTATTTCTCAGCGCTCAGCATTAATATTAATCCTCATCTGTCCTGGGAGATACTGACGGAAGCTGTCTCATTGGAATCGAGATTCAGGTTAGCATCGTCGCTCAGATACTCATCCAATCGCTTATCGCTATCGCCGGGCGATTCTGGCTGGTCATGTCTGGACTTTAGGTGTCGCTCAAGATCTCTTCGCCTGACCAATATTTTTCCGCACAATTCACACCTGCGGACAAAGCAATTGGAAGCGAGGAGATATTAAGACATGCATTTTCCTCCGTATGACCTACTTATAGGGTGTATCTCCTTCCGTGTGCAATCGGATGTGCTTGTTCAGATTGCTCGGGTCGCCGAAAGGTCGCAAGCAGTACTTGCATTTGAGCGGTTTGTAGCCGGTATGAGTACGAATGTGAATCTTCAATCCGTACTTGCGCGAGTACGTCTTACCGCAGTACATGCACACATGTCCCTCCTTGTACTTTCCCAGGCTGCTCATAATGGTCTCCAACTGCGAATCGTCACGGGGCTTCATCCGCAAGTAGTTTGCATTCAGCGCGGCTGGCGATTGCCCGCTGGGCGACAGATTAAAAGCGGGCCAATGACCGATTTGCAGATGGTACCTCAAAATGGCGTCGTTGAGAGTGCAGCTCGACTCTGCTTGCGGAGACGACAAGTCCGGAACTGCTCCTGGTGCACTGGTTACCGCTGTTTGTTTGCTGAATGGAGTGAATGCTGATTTGCGAAAAAGATCTGTCTTTTCGGTCGTATCATCATCAGACTCATGAATTTCTTTGCATCTCTTTGTCGACGACACCTGACTGGATAGGTCCAATGGGTCGGATTTGATTGTGAGATTAGAAGCGGCATGCTGGGTCAAGCTGAAGAAGAACTCGCTGGAGGCGGCCATGGACCGACAATGGTCAAGGAGCACTTGCGACATTTTCTCCCAGAACCACGTTAGCGATCGTCGGCCACAATCCAGGGCCACGTGAAGTTTCAACGGATTCGGAAACTCGTACAGGGCAGAGCAACGTGTGCAGACGTAATTTCTCTGTCCTGATTAGTAATTCTCGTAATGGGGAATGATTTAAAATCAAATTTATTGCTACCTTGAATATTAGCCGGTGTTAGGAAACCTATTTGCAACAGGACTAGAATATCCTCCGAGAACCACAACAGCAACTCGTCGCCCACGTTGATTGGGCGGACCACCTCCAAGACTAAGTGACCCTGGCGCACATCTTGTGATCCATCACTGGGTCGCGTGGGTGACGAGGAAGATGTAAGGCGACGCAATTGCAAGTTGTAGCTATGGCAATCATCAGCAAGCCGAATTGCTCGCAGCCAATGGACCTCCTGGTCCCAGACAAGTTTGCTGTTCACATCGAGCGTCAACGCTGCTAGTTTGTTCAATCCGATTGATATCTGTATTCGCAAGAATAGAAAACGCAAGATTCCACTAACATTCCACTTACTTGAACCGGTTCCGTGTGTCCTCGGATGGATTCCAACTCAATTGGATCGGAAGTTAATCCTTGGGACAGGTGTGTGGATGCCACAACTTTGCCCGGCACCAGAAACATTGCACTTGCACTGAGTTCATGAAACATCATGTTGTTCCGGGTACCACGTGAAGTATGGCGAGAATGTCTTGATATCTAATGACACCGGTTCGTGCTGCAGCGAGGGTATAAATGATTTTTTGAATTGCATCCACCCACCCTGTCAGCAGCTTCAGGACCACAAAGGACCTGGCATCGTGGGCTGGTCATCGGGATCCACCCTGATCCGGCTACATGTGCATTTCGCGCATCCCGGTCCACCCTGCTCCCCTACCCACTCCGACCACACGACTAAATCACATTCGTGTTATATTAATTCGGGCAATTGTGTGTCATGCGATGTGGTGGCCTCTGGTGGGCTGCAATCTGGTGGTTCACGAGGGGGATGTTCGAGGGGATGATTAATCAAGCGCTCCGTATTGCAGACTTCAATCAATCTTTATTGCATCACAGCCAGTTCAATATGTTGCAATACATGTCATACATTTGCAAGAAGATGAAACTGTAAATTCATCTGCAATCCTGCATTATCAATCGGCATTGGGTCGATTGGAAATCGGTGCCGCATTGGCCAGCACTTGCCGAAAAGCGAATGTAATCGATAATGATCACACCCCAGGCAAGTTGACCGTCACGTGCTCGGTTTCCCTTGCACGTGCTGCTTTCCCAAAACACTTGCAGACGCAGGGGGTGGATTGCGCCCCGACACCATTTAACTTTTCGCTGTTATTTAATGCAATACAAATCCGCCTTTTGTGTGTGCGCCTGCATTCTGCCATTCGAATCGCTTTATCAAGTGATCACTTGATTGCCGATGATAGCTCGCAGATGGGCGTTCACCCTCTCCGCCATTGTGGGCAGCCAAGCACCTAGAGAAACCTACAGGTGTTATCAATATGCTCATCAAACATGCGGAAATATATCCATTTCTTCGCTTCTATAGCGAGTGGATGGTTGCATACGTTAAAAAAGGCGGCAAAGTGAGCGTCCGACGCACCTTGAATTGAGGTTACCAACAGGTACGTTAAGGTGCGGTGCGTGCAGACTCTGTGCGTCTTGAGCATTGGTAAGTGATAATGCGACGAGTTTGATTAGAATCGCGTTGACGTGGGGCTGATCGCAAGCGTGAATAATCAGTTTATGGCACAATGCGGTGCGCCCCACGTTCTGCGACTCAGCTATTAGATACGCATTAGGTGCGATGTTCAGCTGCGCGCTGGCGGATCGGGGCGGATCAGGGTGTTGGGCATTGTGCGGTCGCACACAAGAATCGGCGGACGCGAGCGCGAGTTTAATTGAGCGAATGCGACAAACAGGCGCAAATGTTAATCGGTGCCGAAGTACTTCTGTCCGAAGTGGTTCGGCGCCACCGGGTGCACCTCCGAGGAGAGGATCTTCATCTTCGGGAAGCTGTCCATGATGGTGTCGACGGCGGCCGGCGTGCAGAAGAGGTTGCTGAGGATGATGCACTCCTCCTTGACGCCGTGCTCCTTGAGCACGTTGACGGCCTGCGTGACGGTGTTGCCGGTGGACATGATCGGGTACATGAGCAGCACCTGGCGGCGCGCAATGTCCTCCGGGAAGCGCGCGTAGACGACGCGCGCGACGTGCGTGTCGGCGTCCGACTCGACGAGGATCTTGCCGATGCGGATGCTGCGGCAGCAGTCGCGCAGTCCCTGCTCCATCGCCTCGCCGGACCGGATGATCGAGACGCCGCAGTTGCCAGAGCGGTACTTGAGACCGTGGTACGTGGCCCCTGTCGGGGTGATCACGTTGCACTCGGTGAACGGCAGCTGGTTGAGGCTCTCCTCGATCACCAGCCGGATGAGGCGATCGGCGTAGAACTTGAAGTCGTTGCGTGTGGTATTTCTGCAAAACGCGACTTCAGCTAGATGGGTTCCTGACTAGGACTCTCCTGGACTCACCGGTCACGCAATATCGTCTGCAACTCCTTGATCTGGTCGTTGCACGGCAGCAGCTTGAAGTGCTTGCCGTACTCGTTGTGGAAGTCCACGCTTTTCACCAACGTCTCAATGTCCGAGGAGCCCATTGCCAACCCACGTTGTCACATTAAAACAATGCCTGGAGCAGTCAGCTGATCAGCAATCTGAGGTTATGTGCCTTTCTTATTAGATTGCGTTCATCGATAATGGGCCGAAGTCAACGGCATCGAAACAGATTAAGACAGATGGACGCTCGTCCGAATATCAGAATCCACTCGGTTGCAATAGAGACCTTGCACCAAGTGATGAAACGGAGGAAGTGGGAGAATGAGACAAAGCTGCAGATACGAAGTTTCGATGGCGAGAGAGGCGTTTGCTCCAAGATATCGCTTGACGCGAATGAAACTCTGATCAAAGTGCCGTTTTCATGCCTCATTTCTACGCACACGTTTCCTCCGGAGACAATCGGATTGCTGAGAAGCAGAACACAACTATCATTGCAAACATGGCTCGCCGTCTTCCTCTGCGTGGAGAAGCGCAAGCAGAACTCGTCCCCGTGGAAATTCTACCTGGACTCGCTGCCAGAAAGGTCGCCCTTGCAATGGATGTCCCTGAACTCACAGGCGCGTTCTGCATTCCCGCCACACGTCGTTGCCAAGATGGCTGCCTTTTGCGAAAGATTCGAGGCGTCGTGGCAAGCGGCAAAAGAGGCACTGAGAGGAAGCTTAGAAGAGGTTGGGCTTACCAGAGCAGCTTTCGAGTGGGCGTACGCGATGGTTAACACGCGAGCGATTTACGTTGCCCCTGATGTACTGCGTAGCCTCAGCCATGCTGATGTCCTGTCGGCCGTTTCTGGAATCCCCAATATCGCCCTCTGCCCATTCCTGGACATGTTCAATCACTGTCCAACAGCCCAAACTAGCCCAGAAGTCGTTTTCGAAGCCGGACAACACCACTACGTGCTGAAAACCTGCAGAAGGCAGCGAAAGAAGCAACAAATCTTCATTTCGTATGGCGGCCATGACAACGTGTTCCTTCTGGTCGAGTACGGCTTCTTCGTGCCAGCGAACCCCTTCGACTCGTGGCCCATCCCCTTTGAGGTGCTCAAGACGTTTGTTCGCTATGAAGCCAAAGCCTACAAGTGCTTGCTGAGTCGAGGATTCGACAAGAATCTTCGGCTCAGGGTGGACGGCACGATGTCTTTCAATCTGAAGGCCGCCCTGTGCTTATCTCTGGTCACCTTCAATCAGGCCAATCGCGCCTTTACTGAGGATCTGAGTTGCAGCCAAATGGACGCGATTCGTACGATTATAAGCAACGTGTTAAAAGACTTGTGGCGGTGGCAAACCTCTTCTGCTAAGGATGTTCTTGGGTGTAGTGTGATGCTCGCCTTCTTCGAGTACCTGCTGCAGTACTATAGGGAGCTTCAACGGCAATATGCAATAGTAAACTGATTTACAATTGCTTGGTTTTGGATCAAATCCATATCCTATTGGATAATGGTAATAAGGATTATCAGAGCTAAAAAAAATATATATATTCATGAGCGATGATTAAGAATCGTTTTTCGTTTCTGAGAGGAAAATCCAAGAAATGAGTCCAACAACCGGAGACTCCCTCTAAGATTTCGTCCTAGAATACATTGCAACATGAACATAGTGAAGAACATTGAATATCAGCAACAACCACATGATCATATTCGTATAATATACATCGAAAAATAGACTCGGCACCGGACCACATGGTCACTGATAATCTGAGATTAAGAGCGAAATGCCAAAATACAAGATATCAAATCGTGATACACTTAAATAGTGACTAAGAGACTTTGATCGACCAGTTGAATCGTTTAATTTGAAACTGGATGTCATTGGAAAAACTCTAGAAAATAAGTTTCTTTTGATATAAATCGTCGACATTACCTTCTCCATGTGCCGTGTCCTGTCTCTCAGATGTTGGCCATTGATACCATTGTAGTCTGGCTGGAATTCTAAAAAAGCGCGTGCTCTGATTCTCTCCCATTTTCCTTTTTCAACCAGGAAACATGTCACTCATACCTCCTTTCATAATCAACTAGCCGGTAGCGCTATAAATTGCATATCCATAATGGGTGTGGCTATAACTTGTAGACAATGATTTATTTACGAAATATTTCTGATATGTTAGTGAATATGAAACATTTGCAGTAATTGATTGTTTAGATGGACGATTTACATCGATATTTGCCTACCCTAAACAAGCCAATGTGCTACTACAATACTTCATCTCCGAAGACAAGTAGACCTTAAATTTATGACCATTGCCTCTGCTCCAATCAACATTGTAGAATTTATCATTACATCTGCAAAGAACACACGCAATCATCAAATCAGCCAACTACTATAGATAGTTGTTTTGAATGCGGTTTGCTCCTCGGACCAAGAGTCCCCAATTTCATTACGCCCGAATAGAAAGCTTATACAAGCTCGATTAATTAGCCACACATTGCGAAAGCGGGCGAATCAAATCGCGCGCACTTGCGCTCCTTCCCTCGGCCACCCCCTGGACGAGAGGGTGCGCGCCTGGCTTTGTGTCGGGATGCACCTGTGCGTTCCCGATCCCTCTGTTTACGCCACTCCTAAGTGCACGCAAGTGCGCCCAGCGCAGCGGAGGGTGCAGATAAATTTGCATTCGCTGCACCCCCAGCCCCCAATACACGACAATGGCCAGTGCGGCCAGAGCAGATCGAACCCGATTGTGCACGCCCGAGCCTGATTGCTTTCCAAATGATTCATTATATCGCCTCGGATCCGTTCCAGCCGTGGAGATGTCGCATCTTCCGTCAGCGCTATCTGGTACCCTACGCCGAAACCTGATACGCGCCACCTTTTTTCGAATCGGATCAATCAACAGCTCAAGGCACGATAAAACATTTCTGATCGGGACGATAATGCGCTGGGTAATCAGACTGGGCCCTTTTTGGAAGCGGCCGTGTATACACAGCTGCAAACCCTCTTGCGGGTGAAACTGGGCATGCAGCCGGATTACCGCCGTCGCCACTCACCATCCTACCCCGTTCCTCGTCTCGCGCTCTAGTCCTCTGGCAGCAGAGTCTCCTCCTCCGGCTTTGGACTCATACGCTCCAGCAGCGTATAGTCCTGTCCCGCAATCTCCTCCTCGACGCTCTCCTGCGCGCCCTCGTGCAGAGCTCTGTAGATTTCGGCGCGGTTCTCGAGGATCTCGCGGACAATGTCTGCGCAAAGGTGGGGTGAGTGGTTGGAGCCGGCGGGGGCTCCGGGTGGCTGTTACCTGTGAGCAGGTCTCGACTGGAGACCATGTCCCTGAGCTCGGTGGTGACCTCGCTCATCAGCCACGGCATGAAGGAGTCGTCAACGTCTGCGATTGAGAGAGTGAGGGAGGGGGAGGTTGAGAGGTTGGGCCGGGGGCCTCATACGTACTGCGCCTGACGCTGTCGGTGAGCACGCCCTCGTCCTGGAGGCCCTCGAGCACGGCCGGCAGCAGGTCGGCCATGTAGCCCTGCATGAGGACGGCGCCGGCGATGCGCTCCTCCATCTGCCGCTGCAGGCGCACGCCCTCCTCGTGCTCGGCGACGCGGCGCTCCTTCTCGGCCGCCAGCTGCCGCTCGGCCTCCTGCAGCCGCATGCTCTCGGCCATCTCGGCGGCGCGCTGCTCCAGGAAGCGGCGCTGCTGCTCGCGCACCGCCGCCAGCTCCTCCTCCTCCAGCACCTCGATGAGCGCCTGCTCGATGGTCTTGCCGACGAGCACGTCGAGGATGGGCTGCACCTCCATGTCGAAGTCGAACAACTGCGAACCACAGCGCGGCTGTACGCACCTGGTCAAGGTGGGTCAAGGTCATGCGTGTGCACTCACGTCACCCGGCCAGACCTGCGTGGCGACGTCCACGCCGACGAAGGCCGGCACGAAGAGCGGCGAGTCGGGGCGGTCGAGGAAGAGGTCCGTCTGCGTGGTGACGTCGTCGGCGTGCGGGCGCGCCCAGATCTCCTCCAGGTAGGCCTCCGTCTGCAGCGACTCGTGGCGGCGGCCGTGGACGGGCGGCGGCGAGCCCAGCCGCAGCTGGGCCCCTCGCAGCTGCTGCGACTGCGCCTTCTTGCGCGCCCCCGAGCGGCGGCGCGCCTCCGCCGTGCGCGCGGCCTCCGCCTCGCCGTCGCCCTGCGCACAAGAAGGGTGCAGGTGAGTGCGGCCCGCATGGGGCGCGCACGTGGTTGGTTACCCGGTTGGCGCGCTGCAGGGCGTAGTTGCTGCCGCGTGCGACGCGCTTCTCGAACATCAGGTTCTGGTAGGGCATCTGCGCGTCCCTGCAACACGCAACAGACGAGGACTTCTTCGGCGGCCGCCTGCCGCGGTCCAGGACGCGCGGCTGGCTGGCGAACGCGTAGAGGCCGAGCAGCGACGCCGCCGGCGGTTCCAGGAACATGCCCGTCTTCACCGTGGTCACGAAGCGCGGCTTGGCGGGCGCGTCGCCGCCCTTCGCCGGCGGCGACCGGCTCGCCTCGCGCCGCGCCCCCTGCTTCGGCAGGACGTCCTCGAGGACGCGGCTGCTGGCCGCTGGCACGCGCCGCTGCGGCAGAACGATCCCGTTGGGCCGGGTCTTAGGCTGCCCCCCGCCGCCCAGCTTCAGCAGCGATTCGCCCACGATGGCGATCGCCGGCAGGGTGTCCGCGTTCAGGATGTGGAAGGCGCACTCGTCCACCGCGTCCTTGGCCAGCAGCGGCGCGGCCAGGCCAGGGATGCTGGGCATTGAGACCACCGTGCTCATCGTGTGGCAATCGGACGGGGTTAGTCGGAGGTCGGCGAGAGGCGAGCGCACGGGGAGCACATTCGCGCCCACGAGCCAGAGTCCACTGAGGGCGGCACTGACCGCCGTCCGAGTCGAGCCACTTTCCTTCCATTCCCTTGCCGCCGGCCGCGTGCTCGCAACTTCCCGTTTCTCATTTGGCGATTTTCATCATTTCCCTGTGACCTACATCTTATCGCTGCATTGCGGTGCTGCTATAATCTTGAGCATGCTTCCAGTTCGTCCCTTTGCTTAAATAATGACGAGAGTTGCGCTAAATATAGATGATGATTGCACGTGAGTGGTGCCATTGATCGCCGGACAATGCAGGGAGGAATTCCAATTAGATGGGTGATGGGGTGGCCCTTGATATCTCTCCGATACCGCTGCGGCTCTAATCGCACATGCGATATTATGCATTTTAATCAACCTTTCGAATCAGGTCAGCGAGCCACCCATCTGCACTCAATTGCAGCCCTCATTTATTCAATTAGAAACGGAAAAATATTGAAGCAAGAGGAGCGAGGGGGGTAGATTGTCACAGAGCGCTGCTACGCTACATTAGCCTACATTTCGTCATTGCGAATGCTACAAGCACGCGTAATTAGCTGGCGAATCGATAAGAATGTAATCTCTGCGCGCCATCTGCACGCAAATCGTAGCAAGGATTTCTTAGCGTGCATAAATCACGCTCGTGATCATTTGCATATGTTTTATAGCGTATCTACAAGCCGCCACTGGCCAAGAGGTCCTTTGACCTTCGCCGCGCATAGAAACGCAGATATTTACCCGTGAAGGACGAATTTGCGCGTGTTGTAGAGGGCGCGCGGCGAACTGGCGTACGAATAGGGCCGTTTGCCATTCTGCTGCTCCAGCATGATCTCCAGCGTGGCCTCAGTAGCCCGTTCTCTTCCGGTCACCGTCATCCTGATGCAGCGTCCAATTTCAAATCAATTTGGTGCGAATAACGTCCACGTGCAAAGGACGCTCTCAACCAATGTCAAATCCTCACTTGTTTACACTCCCAACAAACAGTCATTTGTTTGCTTTGTTGTTCTGGTCCAGTATTGCTTGGATAGCGGACCTGTTTACCATTTCTTATTGAACTTTTTCCTTCTGCGCTTCTTCATCGAAAGCTCTACCACCAATTGCGAGCTGATCTTAATTAGGCGAACAATCACTCTGCCCACAAACGCTTCTCGCATTCTCAGCTTGCAGATGCCATTATCGATTCAACAACGCCTGTTACCATGACAAAGAGTCAGTAAGCATAATGATGGGAGAAAGTTCTCGAGCGCAAAAAACTTTCATTCGCTAAAGTGCATGCACGTGCTTCATTAATAAAGCATAGACAATCGATCCGCGAATCAATTTAAAATTCAAACCAAAGCGCGAGGACAACATGCAAGAGCGTGACGGTGAAGAGTAGCTTAATTAATTATAGCTGAGAGCCGTAATTAATTGTTGTTGAAACAAGGCACGCAATGTGCAATTTCCTTTTTAATGTCAAATTACAGGTTCATCATATAAAACCAGGATGAACTAACTATAATTTCAAGAGTGTGAATTACTCGAAATGTTTATAGTAATTAAAATAACGCGATAATTAAAAGCTCGCTAATCAATGACGAAACAGGTATGCTTGAGGGGTTGCCTATATCAATTCCATGTTTTACATTTCATTTTATTTAAATTTCATCTCGGTATTTGCATTAGAAGGTTGATTGAAGGAATGAACAATTACGGAGATAGTTGTTAGCAGGATTTCGCTTATATTTAGTAAGTTATAGCACAACTGGCTGCCTATAGTAACATACTATAACCTAAGGAATGAATAATCCTTGCATTGCGAAATGATGACGCATAATTAATGAATAAATGAACTTTAAGTTTATAGTAGTGGTTCAAATCGTACATGGAAATGTTCTCAAGTGGTCCGAATTACACGAAACTGAAAACTCACTTGCGGTTGGCCATAAATCGCTTGAAGCTGCTCGAGAAAAAGAAAGCAGAGCTTGCTCAAAAGTCTCGATATGAAATTGCAAGTTTCATCAAGGATGGCAAGACGGAGAGAGCCAAGATTCGCGTGGAACATATAATAAGGTACAAAGTGTCTGTCTGCAATGTTATTATGGATGTTACATAAAGCAAACATGCAGGGAAGATTATTTGGTGGAGGCCATGGAGGTCGTCGAAATGTACTGCGATTTGTTGCTGGCGCGCTTCGGTCTCGTCACGCAGATGAAGGATCTGGACGAGGGTTTGACGGAGGCGGTCGCCAGCCTGATTTGGGTAGCACCTCGACTGCAAGCCGACGTGCAAGAGCTGAAAGTCATCGCCGACATGCTGTCGATGAAGTACGGCAAGGCATTCGCCGACAGTTGCCTGAACGAGTCCGAAAACACAGTGAGCGTCAAGCTGAAGCACAAGATGACGATCCAGAGTCCACCCAAGACGCTGGTGGAGAAGTACATCATCGAGATCGCAAGCTGCTTCAACGTTAGCTATGAACCAGATCCGCAAATAATGCAGAACGAAGCGCTCCTCATTGATCTGAGCCAGGACAAGAACAATCTCGGCGGAGGAGGTGGCGGAGCGCCGATTGGGTTCATCGGGTTCCCACAACCGCCGGCTTTGCCGACACCATTCCATTATCCAGTAGGTTGAATCAGAAATTGTCATCAATATTAGCACTTTATGTTCGATTTGTAGCCGTTGGACACAAATGAGGACAACGCAACGGCGCCGCCTCCCCGCGTTCCCTACGGCGCTCCTTTTTCCTATAATATCCCACCCTCGAATGAGGGCGAGAAAAAGGAACACAATTTACCACCATCGCATAATCTCTTCTCATCGGATGACAACGTGAGTAGATTCGGGAACTTGTTACTGTTCTTCATAAGTAAATACAAAATTACAGAAGCCATGCGACAAAATGACGCCACCTGCAACTTCAAATGCACCTGTCTTTCCTGAGATTCCAGATTTGCCATCCGTGCCCTCCGATGCGCCAGGAAATGATCTGGACTTTGACGATTTAACAAAACGATTTGCAGCTTTAAAGAAAAAGTAGTAGAGCCTTGCTTAATGTCATGTTTTACATTCTAATTAATCACAAATTTGTCTGACTGATGTCTGCAAATATTAAAAGTTGCTAACAAGAATTTTAATTGGTTATTATATATTTTAGAGGGAAATTGAGAGTTGTTCGCAGGTCTTTTTAGAAAATATCTTCAAAAATATGAAAACCCCACTGATTCGTGTTTGAGCTTGTTTTTAAGTCGGTATGGTACGGACCGAGATGTAACCCTGGGCTATGAGGGTACCTGAAAACTGAGTTCCAAGCTATCTATATTTCAAAGGCAATTAACTATAGATCCTTGTGTTCTATCATAATAAATGCTGAACTAACCTAAAAAAGTATCTAAGAGTTGTTTCGCATTTAGACTGTAATTTATAGTTGAAGAGCTGTGAAATAGATAAAAATGAGTACAGATCCAATGGACATCGATCCTGCACAAAGTCATCCAACACTGAATGCCGAGAAAAGTTCGTCATCGATGGACACATCGGAACCGGAGAAGAGCTACATGGCATCGCCAGGAACAGTGAGTTCCGTTACTTGTTCACTCCATCCCTTGGTCATCATGAATGTATCAGAACACTGGACAAGATCGAAGGCCCAGAACAACAGCCAGCACGGTAAGACGACAGAGATGATGCTTGTTTATATGGGCCACGCACTGCGGCATAAAGGGGCCTATTGTACTATAGCCCATGCTTAAAATCCAATGGGGCTTGTTGAGATTTCCCTAAGATATAGCAGGAGTCCCTTGAAGGCACCGTGAAGATTTCCCAACTCCAAATTATACAAGTAATCATTAAAGGAGTAATGTCCTGTTAGTTAGCTCCTTGTGCTGTTGGTTTAGGGCCTCCCCATTTCCCTCATGGCCTGGTGTCCATATAAGATAGACAGTATTCTTGTAGACTAGATGGTTTAGAGCGAGTCTGCAGTTTCTGACTAGAATCGAAGCATTTAGCTTCGAGGTGGCAAGCTTGTTATCACAGCAAATATCTCTGCTATTTGCTCTGCTTTACGTACAAATTTAGGTCCATCTGTCGATGACCAGGATGTCAGTTTGCAGCATATAGGGTCCTGGACCGATAGGGACCGCTTCCCTGCAGTGAGGGCCAACGATTCCAACGACACGATAATGTTTAAAAAACACTTTGCTGATAGGTCTGGTGTTACAGTTCTTGGCGCTTTGATTGGCAAGCAAAAGGGTCGCAATGTTGAAATAATGAACTCGTTTGAATTGGTGTCCAACGACGTCGGCGACGACATGATCATGATCGACAAGGAATACTACACAATGAAAGAAGATCAATGTAAGTCTCTGTAGTCGGTAGCTTGAGGGATGCATTGGATGAATGTTGGCAGTTAAGCAAGTCTTCAGCGATATGGACTTCCTCGGCTGGTACCGAATCGGTGACGGGGTCAACGCGCAAGATGTGAAAATCCACAAGCAAATTTGCGAAATCAACGAGTCCCCCATTCTGCTCAAGCTGAATCCGAACGATAAAAACATTGATGTTAGTTCCCTTATTTGCCATTGTCAAGCGATGGTTCAATTTGCTCCTTTCGCAGCATTTGCCCGTGACGCTGTACGAGTCCGTGATTGATCTGATTAGTGGCGAAGCCACCATGCTGTTCGTCCCCCTGACTTACGCTCTGGCCACCGAGGAAGCGGAGAGGATTGGTGTCGACCACGTGGCCCGCATGACGTCCACGGATTCCGGCGAATGCTCACTGGTTGCCGAGCACCTCATCGCGCTGCACAGCGCCATCAAAATGCTGCATTCGCGAGTGAAGCTGGTGCTGGCGGACATGAAAGGCATTCAGAATGGAAGTCTGCCCAAGAGCCACGACATTTTACGCGACGCATTTTCCCTTTGCCATCGTTTACCCGTCCTGCAAGGTCCGCGATTCCGCCAAGATTTCTACAACGTAGGCTTTTCGAATCCAATGCCTCGAAATCCATCATTCAATTGATGTTTCTTTTGTTCTGCAGCAAAGCAACGACGTTGCTCTGATCACCTACCTGGGCACGCTCACAAAGAGCTGCAACGATCTCAATCAGTTTGTGAACAAATTCAATATCTTGTATGACCGACAGGGAGCTTCACGACGTATGAGAGGAATGTTCTTTTAACAACATATGTAATACTGTCGAAATTGTACATTAAAGATATGAACTGCGAATGATCGATGGGTAGCAAGTAAAGCCCATTGAAAACAACAACAATCCTTTAATCCCAATTCATTTCTTTTAACGAAACTGTGATAGCAATTTGTTGGGGAAAATGGCGTCTTTTGATAGTTCACGAACAAGCTCGGGGAATACCCATCAAATCAACGTTTCCTCTTGAATTCATTGCGAGAATACCAGAAATTCCATTTGTGCAAGCTGGACCAATACAGCCATATGCCCGGAAGATGATAGGAATTCCGCGAGTTTGTCCGTTGTGCCTTGACTAAACTTTTACGAGTCTCTAATCAAAAATAAGGAGACAAATCGAAAATTTCGTGGTACCCTAGAGTGCCCCGGAACCATAGGATACTTCGGCTCAAACTGTGGTCTACCTCCAATAGTGGATAAGGCGACAATTTGTATTTGTCCGTTTGGTTGCGACACTTAAAACTATTTTATATTGTAAAGCTAGCGTTAATGCTGTTTCGCGATCGTTGAATAATTTACAATATGTACATGAATTGCAGTAATAGCCAATTAATTATGCGTGCTTGGCGAAGCCGATTAGTTGGTCGAACAGCGTGACATTGTCGCTGCTTCCGTTAAGAATTTGCGTTGCGTAGCGAAGCGTCGCTTCGGTCAGGTCCTTGACCGACCATTTCCGATCCCTGAGAATTCGGTAGAGGGTATCCAAGGACGCGAGGTCATGGTGCCCACACGTGTAATAGGTTAGGAAAGGGACACCGGCGACGCTCGCCGCCAGCCATTGAATAACAACTTTCAGCTGGACGTCGCCATGTTTGGAGGTGCCGCAGCCCCAATTTCCGGTCGCCACAGGCCTGAAACCGTCCTCTGGTTTCTGGGCGATTTGGGACAACTGCAAGTATAAGGTATGTTTCCATGTTACTGATCTCTTCAGCCTCAGGGTATGAATGGGCAACGTGGTTAGGTTGGGTCTTAGCGCGAGCAGATCTGTTAGATGAGGAGAGATGAAGGCAGCAGTAGGCTACGTTTACCTTTTGATTAGTTTTACCCTGTGATTGCGATAGAGGTGGAGGTGGAGGCAGGATAACATGAACACAAATGTCCTGGAGCGTTTGGACCACAGCGGTAATGCAAGTGGTGGCCCAATTGACCCTACTGCGTGGTGGTTTCGCGCCAAGGACGCTCTCCTCGCCTACTGGGCCAGGTATTGCTTTGCTAGCTACGGCGTCTCCGGTGAGAGACTGGCTCTGATAATGATTCGAAAGAAACTACTAAACACAAAGCCAAATGCGGCGGCCAACTGAACGCTGAGGGGGGCTTACAAGTTGGGCGGCCAGTCGATGTTTGTGGCGGGCCAATTCCAAGCTGAGCGACTTGGCATTCAGCACCATCCTGTTGCGCTTCTCCGTCGAATTCGGTTCGCAGTCGTCCGGAAGGCAGACACCGGCGAAGGTCTCGCTGAGGGTGCGCTTCAGAATGGAGCCGGCGAACTGCACCACGGCGAGATCGTGGGCGGTCAGCGTGCGCTTCTTGCCGCCGCTCGTCTCCAGGATCGGGTCGTCCAGCCACCGCGAGAACTGGTCGTACACCTCCTCCAGCTCGGAGCTGTAGTCCGTGCTGAAGCTGTACTCAGAGGAGCGGTTCGACTCGCGGTGCGACAGTTTGCTCTGCTTGCTCTTGAACTTGTCGATCCACTGCCGTTCCTTTTCCAAGGTCTCCTGAACAATGCTCTCCTCGAACGACGGTTCTTCCAAGTTGAATCCGGTCGAGCCTTGTCTTCGTACTCTGATGTCCAGAGCATAAAGGTCAGAACAGAGGTTATCGAAGCGGAACCAATAAAGGACCAATTTCGAAAAACTTGTGGAGTATATTCAATGGTTCCAAAATGCAACGCGAAAATTAATTTCAAGAAAATCTTTTGAATTGCAATACTATAGGACTTCTTGGGGCATTTTGCAAATTCTCGATAACATAAAATGGAACAGGAATTCATTCCTACATGTGCCCCGAACTGAAATGTCGTCTAACATCATTACAATACCGTATTCTGAGAATAACACTGATTTTCTGCAGGTAACGAATGTTTAGCCCCGAATACAAGGATCTGGTCTCAATTCTTGGGCCTATGGCCCTGTACCTGATCAAGTAAATTTGACATAACAAGTGCAGTAATAAAACGATGCGGAAATGCCACGAAAACCGAGAAGGCAATAGGAAATCCTATGAAACCTTTATAGATATAGTGACCGACAAGTGCGGAAATATCTCTAGAAATGTATGGCCACGAGTATACCCCGAGTTTTCCCGGTCTTCGCTCTGTGCCTGATGACGGAACTTACTTGATGTCCTTATCTGTGAGGCCAGAGCCAGTCACATTGATCCCCATAACATATCCCGATTCCGAGGAACTGGTCGCATTGGACTCCCTCCGCAGCGCATCTCTCAGCCTTTCGGCGAAGGTCTGACGTCTGGTGGGGGACTCCAGCTCGCTGCTGTATCGCTGATGGTAGTCGCCTTCGTCGCTTTCTGAATCCAACATTGAGGCAGGTCAGGCAGGTCTTTCCTGGTCCGTGCTCGTATTTACCATCATGCAGACTCGTTTGGGCACTGTGGAACTCTTCAGTGTCGTCCGACTCTGAACTCTGTTTGCTCTCCTTGCCCTGGCTTCCACCAGGTGGCGGCCGATTCACCGGAAGGCACTCCCCGGACGAGCCCAGCACGATGAATCTGCCGCGCCTGTTGTTCAGCACGGCCGCGTTGGTGGTGAACTTGGGCGGGGCCCTCCGGACGAACTCTTGCCGCACGCCGAGCCTGTGCTTGGCGTCCACGTGGTCATCGTGGGAGCTCTGCGAGCCACTGCGGTGCGTGCTGCAGGATTCCTCCTTGATCAAGGGTATGGCAATGGCGGCGGGCTCGCTGTTGGAGCCCAGGGAGGCCGACTCCCCGATCGGCGACAGTCGGCGGCCCACGCGCGCAATCTGCGCCTCGTCGCGGCTGCGGCCCGGGGCCTGTTGCTGGTAGGCCAAGAGGCACTTGTTCAGCTCACGCAGCACGTTGTCCTCCTCGAACTGGCTCACCGGGAGCGCGGAATAGTCCTCTGGATCTACACAACATATCGCAATCTAGCGGATGCAATATGGCGGTCATAAGGCGCGCACGGGGGGCGATGCGGCGGACGCTCACCTGGGCGGCCTCCGCCATTGCATCCACGCCCCCACCCGCTGTCGTCCGCTCGCTGATGCGGGTGAGCCGGCGCGCGTTCTCCACCGTCAGCACCTCGTTGTCCTCCAGGGCCTCCACGTGTAGCAGGATGCAGAGCAGTTCAGGCATGGTGGCGAACGTGAGCGTCTCCTGCGTGTTGCCCGCCCCCAGCACGTGCCCGCCCACCTTGCTGGAGGCGAAGCAGATGGTGAGGCAGTCGGCCGGCGCGCGATCCAAGCGACCCTCGTGCCGGATCTGGAGGGGGCACAGCGGCAGGCTGCACTCCATCCAGTCCTCGATCGTCAGCCACTCCCTGCTCGACATGACCTGAGGCGAAGCGGCGCCATTAGCTCCGACCGCCACCCTCCCATCACCACGACTCTCCCTCACTTGTCGATGAACAGTCAGGTGGCCGTCGGCGTTCGTGGCGCCGTCCAGCCACTCGAAGTAGTAGAGGATGCTCCTCAGCTTCGCCTTCTGCCAGCTGCTGTCTAGCTGCTGGAAGAAGCTGCTAAAGTTGAAGTTCTGCAGGGTGGGGTGCGTCTTGTCGGTGCGCTTGGGAAACGTGGAGAAGAAGGCGTTCGCGATGAGGGAGCCCACCAGCTGGTAGTCCAATTCGGTAGAATCGGCTGCAAAAAGCGGCATTTCGTGGGCGGTGACGCTGGCGAGTGGGGGCAAAGACGCACGTTGCTGTTGCAAACTGAAATGAAGACCATTCTTCGGGCGGAAGTGTCGCAAGTTGCTTGCTCGCGTGGCCATGCTGGGCAGGATGGTGTTGAGGAAGTCGCTGCGCTCCTTAATGGTCAGCTCGTTGTCGAGGAAGTTGAGGAGGCCAACGAATTGCTGCGGCTCGGCGGTTTCGTCGTCTGGGTCCAGACTTATGCTGCAACAGTCTCCGGTCTCATTAGCGCATACTCCTCGCGCGGCCATTTCCCTTTCTGCCTACTTGCACATGTCGTGAATTCGCTTCATCACCTCGATCATCTCCATGGTGTTTCGCGTAGCGGCAATCTTGCCGAGTTGTTTCTGCACCGATCCCCACCAAGGCAAGTCGCATGGGAGCATTACTAACGCCATGTTTCTAATGCTTCTGAAAGAACTACCGAAATAAACAACCATCCAAGTGTCAAGATCCTGACACTCATTCGAGATTCGTCAAGGTAATTGCCGACAATTGAGAGGCAAACATTTGCAAAATGTTTTTACATTAACTAAACATTTTTGTAGCAACAAATGATTGTAAAAACCAGAGTTTTAAGCTTAAAAAAACATGTTTCGTAGAATTGATAAAATTTGGGACTGCGAGAGCAACAAATAGCAATGTTTCGATAACAATAGCAATAATTCGTAATCTTATCGGAAGCACGAACAGCAATTTTCCATGCACCACACTCGCAAATCCCGTTTCTTCTTAAATGCAACATGAATTGCAGCTTCTGATAGTTCTGTTCGTTAAGTAAAACTGAAAGCATCATTTTGATCCGAGGCAACAATATGAGGCAAATACTGGTCTCCTTAGCAAGTGAGTGGAAAGTGTTCATTGTACATCCATTAATCTCACTATCAATGGGCTCAGAGCTGCACTCTGTTCCGGGGGATCCTTTTCAATGACTATAGGATGAGTGGGAGGATTGTATAACCTCAAACCGGTCCGTAATCGTAAAATGGCGAGTAATGCGAGTACCGATGGTGGAAATATTCGCTCTAGGCCATCTCATCACTGAATCACTCTTTTCAAATCTTCATCTGCACTTGTCATTGAATTGGCAAATCATTTCGAAAGCGACGCGAATCTACGTCGTATCCTATCATAACTGGCAAACTACCAACCCATGTGGGATATCGATTTTCCTCGGGCATGGAAAACTCGGCTCTCCTCAATGCCCATACCTTAGCTCCCTCTATCCACCAGTACCATCTTTATAGTATCATTTCCTAGTTCGCAATATCACCTCGCTTTTCCGGCTTTGCGAATTGATTGCATATTAGAGCAAACCAAGGAATAGTAATGACGACTTACAGAGCCAGCGATGGAGTGAAGAAATCTTGACTCTTACCGGTCTTAGGCGAATTTTAATCCGATTAGCGGACGTTGAGGCATCGGAAGAGTTTTCGCGAGAGTCGCGGCTACAAACGGACTGGTTGTAGCCATCGCCGATTTCTTGCGCGACTCTGATCTATAAATACGGGTGGCTCACATGGCGCGAGTAAATTTAACAGCGCTCAGCGTCGCGACGCCGCACGCCGCCATCAGTTTTTCAGTTATTTTCGCTCAATTTGTTGACGAAGCCAGATTTATGAGTTTTCCCTATGACTTGCTCCTCAATTACTCATTAGATTGTTCATCGACTCGACGCCATTTTTAGATTATCCGCCATTTTCTTTCTTGTTACCTTCAAATTTCCCGCCACAATATGGACGAATTGTCAATTATTTGCGATGAGTAATGCAGGCAAATGAAATGAATCAGTTGTAATTGAATTCGCCATTGGGATTGGGATGAATCATTACAATTTACACTGCTTGAGAGCGCAATCAGGGTCGACACCGAATGCAATGACTAATTACTGGTTTACATGATGAGATAATGGAAGACAGCTAACAGTAATAGATTCAGACATGAATTAGAGATGTGAAGATGATAAGGATGATGAAGTAGGCGTGCTTGCGCTTCGCTGGCGAGATGGCGTTGTTGTGCGTGCAGACCCTGCGTATCGAGTTCGTGGAGTAGCCGTAGCGCTGCAGCATGCTGTGGACGCTGTGGATCTCATGCTGGCTGAAGTTCTGCACGCGCGACAAGAGCGTCGTGAAGAGCTGCTGGTCGGGCATCTGGAAGCAGAATGAGAGGACCATGTGGTTGCCGACCGCCTTGAGCACCTGCACGGTGCCGGCGAACGCGTTGAACTTGGCTTCTAGGGCCGACCCTGCAATTGGTTTCGCCATTGATGGGAGGAGCCATCGTCTCCGATCGCGCTCACCATTTTGCGGGCCGGAGGTGAACCAGACGCCAGGCCTGGTCACGTTGTACCTGATCGTGTACTCGGTCTGCACGCCGCGCTCGTCCCACAGCAGCCGGATCCGCTTGATCTGCTCGTGGTAGCGATATGGTCTTCGGGATGGCTCGGTGTGCATTTCCTGCTTGCGATTGCTCCTCTCGTAGATGCCCTGCTCCTGCTCACGCATCGCTGGCGGATTGTTGTGGTATTGCTGGTACTCGCTGCCATAAATGGGGCTCTGCGTCGTAAACACGTAGAGATCTGTAATGCGAGGGCACAAACGGTCTCCTACGAATAGGGCGCCTCTCAGGACCATACCGTCATCGGTCCGGCCGTAAACGTTCAAGCTGGGGCCGTTGTAGCCGCGTCCGTAGCCCAATCCGTAGTTGTTCGGATAGCTGTCGCCAAAGATGGAGCTGTAGGTGGTCGGCGTGCGGTCCTCGGAGAAGTAGAGTACCGGGCAACCCTCCTCGATGGCCAACTCATGCGGTGCGTCGCTATGGTGGTTGATAATCTCGATACCATACCACATGCCCATCAACTTGGCATGAATCCGCGATTAACCCACTTGGGGCGCGCGCATTTCCCACTCACCTACCTGCTCGATGTCGACCTGCGATTGCGGATTGCTCTCCGAGCAGTGATAGATGCTGCTGGTGTACTCGCCAACGGCGACTTCCAGCAACCAGATCAAGAAGAACGGTTTACACATTTTGAGATACGCGACCATCGGAGGGCTGGCCAACTGCGAAATGATGTCTAGCCGCAGTGTCAGACTGGCTTGCTTTGCCCCGAAAAGGCCGCAAATTGTCGTAGGAGGACGGGCGACTGATTAAAATCACTTGAAGCAATTAATTACGGAGGAACCTACTCATCTGCTCTTTTCACATTGCTGCTGCTTTCGTCTCGTAATCCTGACGCTGGTGATTCAAGTAATTTGATTGTCTTCAATGAAATAAACATACTACGGAAAATCTGAGGAACCTCAATCCGGATTTCTTCGATTTCAGCCATTCTGCTAATATTGGTCCAGCCAATGCAGTCCCAGTCAGATCCGAGTAATGAGCCGGACTTCTTCTCGGACCTGTACCGCATCGTATCGAAACACGAAGGAAACTTGATCTATTCGCCCTCAAGTCTGCTCAGCGTCCTGTCGCTAATGGCGCTCGGAAGCAATGGCGCCACCAAATTGCAGTTTTCGGCCGTTTTGAAGGTCGATCCCACCGAAGCCCTTCGCAATTATAAGCAACTGCTGCTCGCCATTGCCCAGCCGAGCAACGCGAACTTCGAACTTGCCGATCGCATCTACATCGCACGCGGCATGAATTTACAGCCCAGATTTGCGGACATTGCTCGGGCATACCTAAACATGGCCATTGAAACGGTGGATTTCAGCGACCTGAGAACTGCTGACGCCGTCAACGCCTGGACGCGGCAAGCGACCCATGATCACATCAAGAGCATTGTCCAGCAGGGAGATTTCAATGCGGACACCATGCTGAGCGTTATTCATGCCGCCTATTTCAACGGCAAATGGGCGCACGCCTTCGATGCGGATTTCACCAGATCCGCAGACTTCCATGTCGGCCATGGGAGCACGCAGCTCTGCCCCATGATGATCAAGCAAGACGTGTACCTGTGGAAGAAGGATGAGTACCTGGAGGCGCAAATCATCGAAATGCCCTTTCTGAATGCCACGCAAGCTTTCTACGTCATTCTACCCGAGGACCGAGACGGCATCGAGGAGCTGGAGCTCAGGCTAACGAACTTTAGCATTCAGAGCATTGCTGACAATATGATGGCCAAGACAGTCTCCTTAGCGCTGCCAAAGTTTAAAATGGCGTCCTCAATTGATATGAAAGACACTCTTACTAAGGTATGCCCCCGTTTTCACCCCCTTTGTGACAGTCTTATTAGAATCGCATGCTTCTAGATGGGTTTGGTAGACCCATTCAGCATGGCGGCCGATTTTTCCAATCTGCTTGAAAATGTCAACGTTCACATTGACAAAATAATTCAGAAATCAGATTTTGAAATCGGCGAAGACGGCGCTGAGGCCAGTTCAGCTATGAGTAAGTTGTCGTCAATGAACCAATCGCCGTAACTGCTCATTGTTCTCGTTGTCAGATGTGATTAACATGCGGAAATCATTGCGTCCCATGACTGAAGTCACGTTCTACGCCGATCATCCGTTCGTGTTCGTGCTGATGGATAAACCCTGCCGAGCCGTCGTGTTTCAAGGACGTGTGAGTAACTGCGAGTGAGAGAGGAGTTATCATCGACGATTATTTGAAGAGCCCGTTTATTTGACAATGCTTTGCAAACTATATTAATAAAAGACGCCCTCCGCCATTAGATAACACGTGTGAGTGGACGTCATATATAAAACATGCACCTAAATACTGCTCGAACAACTGCGTTGCGAAAATGCACCCTGGAATAGCTAGGCTAATGTGGATGTGACGCGTGCGAATTGCCATTGATTGCGATCTAATAGAAAAATAACTGCACTTTCCAATCGCTGCGCCGTTGGCAGCCATTTTGACGTCGCTAGCGACTTGGCGTCGCCGAGATGCAATGGTCAGCGCGCTTGGCGATCGCATTTGGAATGTCCTCGGCCGTCTTCGACACCGGATTGCAGCCCAGCAGCTCCGGACACGCCACCACGCCCGATGCGATGTCCTTGATGGTCCGCAGTAGGTCGTAGTTGATGGCTTCCGTCACGACGGAATCGTGGCTATGCAAATATTGCGATTAGATTAGATTAGGCGCTGCGGAACGAAGTCGCAACCCACTTGTACTCCGCGTGTCGGGTGACGAAGTTGCGAATCCAGGTGGCCGTCGTGAGGATCTCGCCGGACGCGCGCCGCGAAATGAACTTCAAGTACCGCTGAATGGTGCAATGCGTGTCGGCATCCACGTCCATTCCGCTCAGGTAGTTGTTGATCAGCGGGACGAAGCCGGGGAATTGACCGTTCTGTAAATCAGTGCGAGCACGCTGAAACCGTCGGCCGGTTCGGGCAGCCGCAGCGCTCTACCTTGCCGTTGATGATCTCATTGACCGTCATTGCAGTGTACACATCCGCGGCGGCGTCCTCCACCGGACCCGGACGCGCGACAGCTTCGTCCGAGGCGGGCTGGATGAACACATCCTTCCGGAACCAGAACCGCTCGCCGAGCAGCGCGTTGCGCTTCTCCGCGTTCCGCATGTTCTCGTCCACTTTGCTAATCGGAATCAAGAAGTTCAATTTGAATGAGAGGATCACGCGCGTCACCAGCACGACAAAGCATACGATGGCGGCATTCTCGAAGTCGGTGATCTGGATCTCGCACGGCCGGAACTCGACGCGCCAGCCGATCGTGGAGTTCGGCGGCGGCGGCTTGAAGCGCAGCGTCTGCCAGTTGGTCGACTGAATGTTCTGATAGGGGCAGTCGCGACGTGAGCAGAGACTGCAACCTCCAGCCACACCTCCTCCGCCTCACCTCGAAGTGGTCCGCGTCCTCCGCGTCGTTCTGATGCACCTTCTCGCTGAACAGCGAGATGGAGTCGCGGATGAAGAGGTGGGCGATGTGCTGCGCCAGCAGGTGGTCGATGTCGTTGTCGCGCAGCTTCTGGTAGACGCGCTCGTCGTACACCAGGTGGACGTCGTTGAAGCGCTCGCCGTCGAGCGACAGGTACGAGTCGATCGAGTCGAAGCGCGACTTGTCGATCACGAATCGATTCGCGGCCAGCGGCCTCACGCCCCGCTCCTCCTCGGTGCGGTCGTCCACCGAGCTGGCGATGATACTCCACCGGCAGTCGGTGTCGGCGACGAAGCCGCGATGCAGTGGCGATGCGGCCGTGAGCGCTAGCTGCCGGCAGCCGAATTAGCAGACGGGCAACGAGAGAAAAGCGCGCATACCATGATCGGAGCGAGCGGCGTCAGCTGATCATACAGCGTGCGCGCCTCGTTGATGTTGCAGGCCTGGAAGGTCAGCTGGAGGCAGCAGCAGCCCATCCCGAAGCCCATCGCGTCCATGTAGATGTGGTCCGGCTTGGCAGCCGCATCCAGCTTATGCGAGTCATCCACCGGAATTCTGGTGCATGCATCCCGATAGACTGCAAGCATATAGAGTTAGGGGCGATTGCCAATTGGGCACTTAGAGACGGGCATACTCGGGATGTTGATGGCCACCTTCTGACCGCGCCGCTCCCGGATGTTGCGCGACAACGTGACGAAGCGTGGATGGCCCGGAAAGATGGCGGCGTCCGGAAAGAAAAGCGAGCGGGTTGCGCCCTCGGTGGGCGTCGGGCTCACATCCGGGTCGGCGAAACCTGGACAACCTAATCTAGAAGCGGAGGCGTCAGATGCATCGAGCACAGCGCGCCGCCGCAAACCTGGGGAAGCTGGTGATGCTGAGGATGGCCTCGCCGTCCTGCAGCAGCCCGGCGACCTGCTCGCGCCGGGATCGCATGTTGGCCTCCACGATGTTGAAGTGGGCGAGCAGGCCGCCGTACGGCTGGCCGGGGGTGCCTTCGATCATGTAGGCCCCATACTCCGGCCGCCATAGGGACTTGACGCCCTGCGGGTCGGCGAGCTCGCGCTCCTGCAGCGTCGACAGTAGGGCGACCGCACGCAGCGAGACCTTCGCCTTCTTGCTGCTGTCGTCGAACCTGACCAGAATGTACTCGATCTCATCGCCCCACTTCAGCACGTCCCCTTGCCGGTCCTTGAGGCGCTTGTACAAGTTGATGAACTGGGTGATTCCGTGCTCGCGTACGTGGCTCGAAAGGCTCTTCGTTTCCTCCCAGGTCAGCGGCTGGCCGATGGAAAGTAGTCCCATAACGTAAGAGGTAAGCTAGTTGTTGTCAGGTGCCAGTTTACGCGTTACAGATTATTCTGTTCGCACTTGAAGGTTAGAAACGTGGGTAAGTAAATTAAAGCAGCACAAAGCTGGCGTAAATCGGGATTTAATTACTCGGACAATTATCACCGGCTCCTCTTGCGCGACAATGTGAAATGCGAGCAAAATGAAACGACCGATTCGCTAGTTTTGTGCTGACCTTCGCCACTGAATGCGGTTAGAAGTTGAGGCGCTCGATTAACAAATCGCATGAATTTCACTTCCAGCTAAGTGTTACATTGAATGTTGGAGCGAATCGCACGATAAGCTAGTACATACAACGCGTTAATTAGTTTAATTATTTCAAGGTAACGCGAGGCACGAGGAGCAGCAAGACGAGCGAATACCTGACTTTAACCACAGTTACATCTACCGCATTTCATGAAATTATATTGAATATTCTTCCCAGGATAGAAACTTACATCCTCCTCACTACATTGGGCATTTCCATTATAATAATGCCGCCAAGTGGGTCCAAGATAACCAACGGAACAGAGACAACCGGTAAGCATGAACAGGGTAAGAGGTAAACGTGGTAAGACATAAAATCAAAGCCTTAAGGCAATGATTCTCAACCTGTTTTTTGTTGCGGCACATATTTAGCGATTTCAAAATTTGGCGGCACAGAAAGAAAAAGATAACATGTAACATGTTGTAACAAGTCGAACAAAGGCTCGATAGGACAATCGGATTGCCATTGTCCGCGAAAGGGAGGGTGTCCGGGTTCGACTCCTGGTACTGAGTCAATTTTTCAATGTATATTATACGAATATTGTAACCGCATTGCAAAATGCCAAATCTGGGAATGAATGTACTTAACATTCTCTATAGTCGA
>JAOEHK010021910.1:9676-27350 GCA_025447835.1 Labidoglobus nevermanni | reverse complement strand
TCGTTACCAATAAGCCCAAGACCTCACGAAATCGCCAGGAACGTGGTGTGCATGTGCGATTCAACCGCGAAGGCGAATCATTCCTCAGCCAAATCGTGGTGGGCGCGGAAACGTGGATTAGCTACATTGGCCAGCAGAATGGCGATGACAAGGACAGCTCGGACTCGAAGAAATCGAGGAAGTCGTCGCCAATCGATTGCTAACAGGTGGACGAGTTGGACAGATACATAGCTAGATGAGCAAATAGTAGTTAAACCCAAGCAGCGCTGGGTACTCCACTAGTATCTTTATATTTTTCAAATGCAATGGGCCTATCGTCATAGTACAAAAGCACCAATGCCTTTTTTTCAAACTTTAGGGTACTGTAACGGGCAAGCCCACAGATTACCTGCTTTCCAGAAAACTAATTTGTGTACCTATCCGATCCGCAATACCAAAAATTCCACAATTTGCCAGAAAATAGGGAAAAGTAATAGCTAGTGGTTGAAAATAGGTGGAATAATGGCAAGATGCAATTTCTTGACTTCAAAAACACTATTGAATGCAAAGATTAATTTGCACATTCAAATCAGTTCATTTTTCATGCAAATAAAAGGCAGGAAATAAGTCATACTTACCATTTTCCGTCTCCAGATAGGACTTCTTGCTGCCTTTGTATTGGTTTGTCAGCTTCTCTGTCAGCTCCATTTGCCTCTCGATTTCGTCGCGAAGATCATTCAACTCGCGACACAAGTCTGCCTCCATATCGCATTCGTCCAGCAGCAGGATCAGATTCTCCAGTTGCAATTTACTAGTGTAGTACCAGATTTCATTCGATTCGACGTTTTCGCTGTGGAAAGTAATGGTATAAGGTTCAGTGGCGTTTGCTGCATTGCTCTTCGACTTACATAAATATCCGGCGACACAAGAAGAAGTATTTCCGGCCAAATCGATCGAAACCGAGATGATCCTGCCGGCACAACTGGCCTTGCTTCTCCACGTCCAGGACGCAGTCGACAACGCCGCTCACTTTATGCGAGCGGCAAATATTGCACTGCCAGTCCTCGACAGGCACGTCCACCAGCGGCGGGTCCACGCACTCCAGGTGGAAAACGGCAGGACATGTCTCACAGCACAACAGATCGCCGAGTTTATGGCACACCCGACAGTGATCGTCATAATGCATTGGTACTGAAAGCCGAAACGAACGATTGAGGTGGTGGTGCTTAGCAATGCGCGAAGCTTGCGCTTACCTTCGCTAATCAAATCCTCGCGGACGGGATTGGTGGTCAGTAGCAGGTCGGTGAGGAACTGCAGAACTTTTAGTTTGTTCTCCAACGTGGTGAAGGGGTACTCACAGGTGTTGAGGATGCGCATCACTTCCTGATCGAAGCTCGGGTCGCTCTCAACGTACGAGCGCAGCGCCTCCGGCCAGGTGAGGTAATCGATCAGGTACAGCGAAATGTTGACGCTGTCCTTTTGATCCAGCGGCCCGAAATGCGTCAGCTGCGAGTCCTCCTCGCGCAGCAGCGCCTTCAGCAGCATGATGTGCACCTCAGCGAACAGATTGCTCTGGTCGTCGCACACCAGCGCCGTGCAGAAGTCTTCCAGACGGAACGGCGAGAGGCGCACCAGGTTGCGGAAGTGGCGCAGCACCTCGTAGATGCTCACAGCGACCATCACGTGCGCGGCGGGCACCAGCAGGTCCTCGGACGACTTTGGGAGCTCCAGCGGCGGAATGGGCCGGTTCTGCAGCCAGATGGGCTCCGGCGTCGGCGGTCGCGGTCGTTTCTGCGTGCCGCTGACTGTACTAAAGCTGCTTAGGGAGAAGTCGCTGTCATGCGACTCGCCGCCCATCGAGTCGTCCGAGTCGCTGGGCGAGAGCGGCAGCTCATCCTCCGGCTCGCTCTTCTCGCTGGACTCGTCGCCAAAGTCGGAGCCGTAGTGGTACTCGGAGTCGAGGTACTCTGACGCCTGCGGGTTGTAGCCGCGTCTCTGGTAGGCGCCGGCAGGCACCGAGACGCCGCCGCGCCGCTTGCCGCGGGCGCGCCGTCCACGCGCGCTCCGCGGCGCCTCCACCTGCGGCGAGGACGCTCTGGACGCCGACGGCGTGCTGGCCGGCGAGTCGGAGCCCTTGCCGAGGTGCTGCAGGTACTTGGGCTTCTTCAGCAGCTGGTACTGGAACTTCTGCTTGCGGTCGTGCGTCGGCACCTTCGGCGGGCGGCCGCGCTTCTTGGAGCCGCGCGTGGACATGCTCCGGCTCACGTGGTGGGCGCTGCCGAAGCGGCAGCAGGCCGTATTTACAAACACCTGCGGGGCAATGTCAAAAACACTTCAATTGCAACGCGATGCGACCGGTCGCTGTTTGTTCATGCTCGCAAACGCGCGTCACGTGACCGGCGTAGGCGAAACATGTCGCGAGCGAGGCTTGACGCGACCGCACACTGCGCGTGTTATCGCCGTTCGCCTGTTTTTTGTTTGTTCGCACACGCGAATGCCGACAGCAACGTGCCTACGCTGATGCAATGCAACGGCACGGACTCAGGCGGCCATCGCAGACGCACCGTGGATCGCCGCTCCGAATTCACGGCCTCACGCGAAAAGGACGATCAAACAACAACGCTGGCATCGCGCTCTCTCATTGGTCGACGCCAATGGCCGCCGTGGTCGCCTACTGCGATGATGGAAATCGCTCACAATTCGCTTCACGCCGATGACATGCGGCTGCGATGCAGAGATGGTGGAAAACGTGTGCGTCTGCGAGTGCACGGCTTTTCACGGCGATTATTTGCACAGATTTACACCATACAGCTGCAGCTCTGAGCAGTAGTCATGGCGGTCGACACTGATGTTGGTTGCGCGTTGCCGCTGCAGATGGCGTAGCTGCATGCGCCCAAATCGCTTTTCAACTTTCGAAAACTCAATAGTTGTCATCTGCCTGATGAAGACACTGTGTTGTCGAAACGCGTTGCAAAGCAACTACAAAGACTTTTAAACTCGACTTCTGCAAATTCGTTTGCTATTCGTTATGGAGTTTAAACTATTAAATACCACTTCCATCAACTATCTTATTTCGAAAACTTGTTGCCATTACTTGCCCATCCAGATCATTCTTGAGCTGCTTTGAGATTGGCGTCGGCTATTGCGATATATTGATGCGAATTGCCGATGTTCGCATGATGACGCCATTGAAGTTGTCGATGGCCGTTGCACCATTTTGTTTGATAATTAATTACCTTGATTCATTGAGGTGTGAGGTGTGCTACAATGTGATTTCTACCTCTCGGAAATCCTTACTTTTCGTGATATCCCCTTTTTTGTAATTAAATTTTAGGTCAGGGTTTTGTATGTATGGTTGCATAGACCCATTAAAACACTCATCTACTTTTTAACATTCAAAACTAACCCGGAAGCATTAGAGCACTCATCTACTTTTTGCACATTCAAAACTAACCCGGACGCACTCGAGCACCTGAAGATACTGTCCACCGAATCTTAAAATCTTGCTGTGACATAGGCAACCACGATTGCAGACTGCGCACTGGTAGTAAACTCAAATTGAACCCAAAAAACAATCAATTTATGTAATGGATACATGCCTTGTTTTCCATGGTATTTGATAGGCATTCGGTAGCATTTCGTTGGCGATTGTATTTGCAATGCGGATGTTTCGAACAGGAAGTACGCTGCACTTCCATGTTGCAAAATGACAGAGCCCAGCTGTTGCATCATTCTGGGAAAACAGAGATAAGACGGATGCTGAAAGCTGTTGCAAACGATCAGTGAATTGGCGAACGAATTCAATTGAATGTCTAGCAATTAGATCACGATGCAGGGCCCGATTAAGATGTACACCCTTCGGCCGGTTGTGGCGCGAGACATCAACGTGCAATTGCCGACTTGCATGTACCGATTAAAGAACATCCACGCCGGTATTTGCAGAAATGGCACTGCCAACGATACACTCCGTCTAGGTGGCCAGACAGCCAGCAACGTGGAGAGCATCGCCGAGCAGGTTAACCAATTTCTAAAGGTTCTTTGAGCTTCAACTACGAGGCAAGACGGTTGAAGTATTGTTCAATTAGCAGTACTGGGCTAAATCCTTACTTGATTCTTTCCCAATTACACAAGAGCTGCAGGTAATACGAAGCACTGAGCAGCTACCAGCAACTGTCAAAACTCACTTTAGATTGCAGCTTTATATGCGCTAGTAAACGCGATTATTGTATCCCTTTCTTTCCTAAAGCCATGTGACTCCAAACTATTCACCAACAGGATGGGTCCTGCTTAAAATTACCCCAAAACATGATTTTATACCAAGTTTCTACCTGATTGTTGTAATTATTTGCAGAAGAATCAGGGAACGCAAAATATGGATCAAGTTTTGCAGAGGCAAGAAGTTGTAATGAAGAAATTGGAAGACCTCCAGAACCAAATTGCTACCATAAGGAATAAATTGCGATCGACGGATTGCAGCACTGAGAATCCAGTTCAGATGGCAAGTGAAGAATCAACGAAGAATCAGATTAATGTGAGTGAGGATTTTCAGTCATCAGTTATACTGGTAATTGAGAGATGATTGGTTTTGCAGTTGGGAAACTTACCTGGCGATTTAACGCTAAATGCGAATCCAAACAATCCGCCGTATTCCTTGGTGTTGTTAAGGAATTACTGGAGGAATCACTGCTACTGCTACATTAAAGTCGTCACTTACACGCATTCCGGGATTGCCAAACTCTCGGAGGCTGCAACAGCTTTCGAGGAAATCTTACGAAGAAGCGAAAATGAACAGCCAACATTACCTGTGATCACATTGCGATTAATTTGGAGGGAAAGTAAGTTGACATGGCGGGAAAATTATAAACCTGTAATACCGATAGTCAGTGATTCTCAAACTTTGCTTGACGGAGCTCCATAACTTGCGACAGTCCTCGTTACATCTTCCCTTATTCGTAATTCGTGATACAAGAATTTTCTTGAAATCTGTATTCATTGATTATTCCCAAAGCCAATGCACAACGGACAAATATGGAGTATACCAGAGGTTCACTTTGGTTTCGTAGCTATAACAATATAGTAAGGCTACTAAACACTAAAACTCTAGTATAGCTAATCCATATGAACTCCCGGGCCACTTTGGAAATTCATCATAACTTTACGGGCCGCACATAAGAATGCACAATCCAGCTCTGGATCTCACATATACGAATGGACTTCTGGTATTCCCCGCTTATCTGATGTGGCTTTGTCCAGGAATGGCCGACCAAATCTAGAGGCCCTTATTTTCTTAGAAGCCAAACTGAAAATTACGTTATTCGCGTATTATTGAAAGAATGACGGGGGAATCAATCAGGCATTGGGTTATTGCAGTGTTTCTCAAACTTATTTGACTCGCGGCACTCCAATAGTCATAAAACTTCGCGGTACCCCTCAAAGGTAAGGCGCAACGGACAAGCATGGGGAATACCCGGAAATTTCTCGAGCTTAGCATTTCCGGGAATTTGATGTTAACGATTATCTTAATTCTTTAAGTTTTCGTATCAAAAAAATTATCCATTACGTGAAAGACGTGGTATAATAGAAACAATTGCTTAGAATTCCCTAAAAGCAATTTAAATTACGTTTTATAAGGTTTTCTTGAAAACTATTGCTTTTCTATATTGATCCTTTATGGCACATTGATTGGTACCGCAGTGAGTAGATGTAATAAAATCAAAAGTTTCGCGGCACCCCTGTGGTATGCCCAGAGATGCCGCGGCACCAACTTTGAGAAACTGTGGGTTATACGTTGTCTAATGCTTCACATGAATTGATTTCAGTTGGAATTAATCAATTTGAATTGTCGGGAAACAGGCCCATTCAAGGTGAAGTGAATTTTCTACGATATTTAGCGAGACTTACAAACTCGTTGAAATACGACGAGACCAATTTCGAAATCGACACCTTATTGGATGTTTGCTACACCCTTACAAGGTCCTCAACGAAAATTGAGAAACTGGCCTTATTGCAGCGCTTGGGAAAAAAGCTGGGCAAAAATCCATTCATCTTGGGAGATTTCTCGCTGGTGGATATTGCTGCATATTCCGCAATCAAACAAAATGTTCCAGACGGCGTGAATGTAACATTAACAAAATGGATGAAGAATTGCGAGGCTCTGTAAACTCGAATAAAGTACTTTACTAAACTTGTGAAGGTCTGCTGGAATTGATTTGATCTAAATGCAAATTTACACATTTTCATGTAAACTACAGGAGTGCAAATGTATTCATTTGTTACAGTTGTCCAGTTTTATATTTTGTCATTAAGTAGATTATCAATTATTCGAAAAATCACAGTTTTACTTTTTACATTTACAAATTAGCTTAAGATTACCCCGCGAGAATAAATAGTAAGCGAACAAACATAATTACAGGCAGTGTTGTGTAGACGTTTGTTGCAATGACAAAACGGCATGTTACCTATTTAGTAGCCATGCGATCTTTTGTGAAATTATACATTTCCATTCATGATAATCAAATAAAGATTCCACACACAACGAAATTGTTTTCTTTGCCCTACGCTTTTAGTATATTTCAAGTCTTTTAGATTCAGTGCAGTTCATTTCTAGTGAAAGAAATTCAAGTAGAAATAGAAATGTCGCATTGAAATGGTATGATTCGAGGGGTTTCATGAAATGACTGAATAGGTAATAATAACATCTAACATCTTTGCTAGCTTATTTCCCTAAATTAAGTTACTCATTTAATAAAATATTTAGAATCGCTTTAACGTGTTAGCGGAGTTTACCGCGCAAATTAATCTTTAGAAGCATATAAGACCCCGTTTTTCGTTGCCCCGTTTAGCACTGCTTCACTTTAACGCTGTTTTATTTGGCCAAGGTCATTCACATAAAGTTGCACTGTAGGTATTATTTTCAAGTGGCTTAGCCATTCATTTAGGGATATAATAAGGGATTTTTAGAAGAAATATGTCAGATGTAATAGAACACATAGGTCTTTCTGGAATGAAGTAATACAAGAGTGTTTCAAAGAAGTATGGAAAAACATATGGCCATATCTAAGCTGGAAAGATGATATTAGGGACTCTTCACTTGATATGAATGAAATAGTTGAAGTTGCACAACAAACTTAGATGGAGTAAATGTGATCTACAAGAAATTTTACAAGACGCGAAAAGTCTTTCGAAGGAGGAGCTCAAGGAATAAGTAGATCAAAAATAGGAAACTATTGAACAAGTTCTAGTAAAGAGCAAAGAGAAATTTCCACAGAATTACTGAATACTAGTTTAGCGGCTATAACAGAAATTATAGATCAGTTTGTCGCAAATAATATGAGATAATGAAACATTTGGATTTTTCTCTAATTTTGTATCCGATGTTCCCTTATCCCTAAGATATATATGCTAAAATGAACCCCGCTCATCCTTGGTCTTAGAGTACATTGGAAAAAGCTAAAGTAAATAATACAGGCCATATGGTTGTCAATACAGAAATAAATCAGTAAGATTTTGCAAATATATTATATTATATTAGCTTTATCCTATTTATATTTCTAGATGTACTCAATGAATTTTGGTGGTGTTGAGACATTCTAGGCAGTTATTATTCACTGTAGAGAATGTATTCATAAACTGGAAAACCTGAACCTGTTGCAGAATTTGTTTCTGAAGAGCAGTTTAATTTAGCAATTCCAAGTTCAAAGTTTTCACCATTTTTGAATAAATTTCTCCATAGCAAATGATCACTGCGACTAATATTGTTTAAGTACACTGAAATGAAAATAGTAATGAAACTAATAATATTTGTGAATACTCATTGGTAATATATATATATAATCACTACCCCCCGCTCTACCGCTTCTTGCAGTGTGGGGGTTTCGTGGAAGAGCGTACTGCAACCACGTCTTTCAGACGTCGTACTGTCCTCTTTCCACTGGCCGCTCGGTAGCTTTTTCGTGTTTTTCCAGCATTATGTGAGGTTGCAGACCCAACAATGGATTTTAAACTACAACGTCCTGCCGGGGATTGAACCCAACACCTTCGGTATCGCAACTCTGTACGTTAACCACTCCGCTACTGAGCGGTCATTGGTAATCATATTGTTTATATGTTCATTACACCGTATATCATTGGATGCTATCTGCTATCTGTATAAGCCTTAAAGCCATTCAAGGATTTTAAGAAATCAATAAGTTAATTTAGCGGAATGGGCTAGCAGAGGTGTCATTATTACATCATTTCATGAAATCCCTAAAGGATATATTGAAATCTCGGGTACCATTTCACTGCGAGAGAAATATCAATCATTATAACACGATGATAAACTCGTCAATGATGCCAACATAAGTTATATCTAATAATTTGAAACGTGATTAGATTATCCATAATATCGCCATTATGCTGGCGAGATTGCTTTTGCAATAATTCATTGAAATGAGCAATTGTACGATGAATTCGATGGGAAACGCAATGCGCCAGCTAAATGTACGAATATTATCTCGAAAATCAACATAATGCATGATGTTTAGCGCTACGAGTATGCATTTATACTTCTGCTTCATTTATTAGCGTGTGCTTATGTGAGCCGCCATTTTAATCCCATCAAGAGCTTCATTTCGTTCATTGATTTACCTACGTATAGTGGATATATTTGGGAAATTGCTTATCGTTTATGCCGAGTTTAGTATGTTACGCAATAATAATGTAATTCGTACATTTTTCAACAATTTCAATTCGTCAACTCATGGCAAAATCCCTAAGAAATCGTCGTGCGTTTGACTCGGCGCATCCTGAAACTTCTGTTAACACTAGTGATTAGATTACTCCTACACATTTCTTCAAATTCGAAGAATCTGCATATGTTTAAATATGTCGTGGTTGGCGATATATGATATCATAAGGAAGTAGTGCAGTTGTTAGTTGATAGACGGATAAATATACAGAAAATGGCTCTTAGCGTAATTGCATCGTTTTGATTGTAGGGTTGTCTGAGACTGGTGCAACAGTATTCAAAAGTGAAACGGTTACATTCTTATGAAATCGAGCGAATTTGTTTGATTACAATGGCAATTAATTAGAATTACGTTAACGATTATGTGTACATCTGGCACTGGCACAAGATCAATCAACATTCGCATCGTGCGCTTCTTAGAATCACCTAATCTTAATCAAGTTCGCTTCTTCTTTGCTTGTCACGCGTTTCCTAACTGATTAATTGCACTATTTGCATCCGTTATGAATCGATTGTCTTGAATTCCTAGGATACTTGCAGCTCGAAATCGCAACGGCTCGCGTCTGGTGTCTTAGGAGTCTATCAATTAATTAGCTACGTACTTGCTAACTTACTTTGAGTACTAGTCGAAGAGGCCGAAGGCTATACGAACGACGAGAAGCCGGGAAGTGGCGCTCGGGAGCGCGCCATATTGTTAAGGATGATTTGGCCACCGTTCAGGCTGACGACGGCGCTTCCTTCCGGCTCCGAGTCCGTGTAACTAGAATAGTTCCGTACAGGCTTCTGCCTCTTCCAGGATTGCCGCAGGGAATCGTTCACGTTGGCGTAGTGATTGACGAACGAATGTGGATCGGAGCGGACGCTCTCGTTCTCGCTCTCAGAGGCCTGCAACATGATAATTTCACTTTTTATCCGCATATTTGCCGCAATTTGCATAAGGTCCCCAATTAAAGCATCTCTCACTGTCTTCCAGTGGAACAGGCAAGACAACTTCGTGTCTAATTTGATTCGGTAGGGATACCTGCATTGGGGTAAACTATCTGGCACATGCATTCAAACAACGGAAAGAAGTGCTTTGCAAAAAATCATCAAAATATGCAGATTTTAATTCCTCAATACGAATGCGTTGTTGCAAAACGAGAGATTTTCGTAACTCATCGAGCAAATTAAATTCAGAGTCGTAAGGAAATGATCAAAGAAGAGAATTGACACTAAACCTACCAACATTTCGTATATACCTATTCCTACCACGCTCGGTTACATTGACCGGATGCGGAGGAATTTAGGAATCTTGCCACTTTCGTAATTTTCAATTATTTCTTTTGTTTTTTTTTCAAATTACAATAGGGCAGGGTCCCAATAATTGTTTCAGAAATAGAAGACATCTAAATTTATATGTAGCACTCCAATAATTGTGCCGAGTTTTGTTTCATTTCCCTTCCAATTCATTCCCAAAACTCTAAATACTTAGTTTTCTGTGCGAATTATTATAGATTAGATAAAATGGCGGTCAATGATTTGAGAAAATGTTATTTCTCCTTTCAGACATGTCGTTTAGCATATTGGGCCTAGGTTACCCCTAAAAATGATATACATCGCTAACCAATCCTAATTGGGACTTCTGGTATTCCGCATGTATCTCATTTCCGGCAGTGGAAAAATAGGTTTTTATTTCCAGTCCCGAATATTGATATATCATATTTTGCTCTGGAGCCTAGGCCTTTCTAGGCTGGTTAGTTTCCTTTTGCCAGGTGCTTGAATACAACGCAGTTTATGATTTTGATTGGTCGGTTTTTTGGAGGGCGTGGTACACACCAATGAAACGAACGCTTGTCCATTGTGCCTTAGCCCAGAAACCCTTTTCCACAAAGTGACCATGTTTTCCTAGCGATGAAGCGGGACTAGTACGGGGCATTTCTGATATCCCATGGATGTTTATTGCATCTGCTGCACGAACCTCGGCAATTTCCCGTCCTTGTTCGTTGTTCAGCATGCGGCCCGCGGGGTTCGGGTTGGCCATGACCCTCGTTGTAGGGGCCTCATAGTTTTGGAAGGGATAGGGTTGAGGAGTCGTAGAGGAGTGTATTGCAACCACATCTGCCATTTCAGATGTCCTACTGTCCTCTCTCTACTGACCCTAATAATTTTAATTAAATTGTACTCAAAATAGGGTTGTATGAGTGTAGAATCTACATGCTTCTTTATATTCCTCTCCCATGGCTTATCGTTACCCCATCGGCATGAATTTATTTGAAGCATTATTCAATCTCATTTACTCTTTTAGGATAATTTTAGCATTATTTTGCCTTCATTTGAAATGGAAACGAAAGAAGATGAAAACACTGAAAACAGGTTTTAGATATATATATATAGCAAGATGGAAGGTGGAGCATTCCTCTGCAACTCGTATATTTGCTACCTAATGCGATGCAGGATTATAGTGTGATAAAATAAAATGTAACCGAAGGAATTGAAGAAGAACCAAATAGAAGAAGCATGTGTTGAATAAGTATGATTTTCAATAGTACCTGTCACAATTTCAATAATAATTTCTTTTTGTTTGACCTGAAAGAATACAAACAACGAATGCTGAAATTGTGAATTCTTGTTAGCATTACCACAAGTCTACGTTAAAGCAATTGAAACGAATGCCATCCGGACATTTCCTGCATATCCTTCATCTCCTTCAGTCACACCAGATTGACTTTGATGCGAATAAATTCTTCCGTTAGCACAAACCAAAAGTCGCAAAGCTCAAAAAGCGCATGCAAAGAGAGCTTACCTGTGAGTCCGTCGAACTCATTTCGGAAGGTTTCTCCGTAACGCTGCTGTCGTCGGGATTTTCGTCATAGCCCTTGAGACTTTCTTCATCTGAGTGATAAGCCACTGATGCAGGAGAAGGTCTTGGAGGTGACTTGCCTAATGGCGGCGGCGGCAATACGGCCTTACGATGCAAAGTTCCGCTGCGTTTACTCATCGTGCCCATATTGCTAAAATTGCCTCCTCCGTGGCGGGAGCGATATAGTTCCATGGCGAGTTCTTGACGCTCGTCAATCGACATCGCCATCGACTCTTCCAGGGTCTTTTGCGCTTCTTCTATTCGCAGTGGAAGTAAACGCAACTTAATTCAATACAGAAATGTAACGCTGTCTTAGACACCACTTACGTTTATACTTATAGCTCTTGCTTTTCACGCACAATATTGCAATAACTGTGATAATGATAATGATCGAGGTTGCTGCTAGCGCGACCATAAACCAGGTCTGGCGGTAAAAGGACTTATGCTGCAGATAACCGTACTCCAAGTACAACTTGCTTGGGGTGAGGACATATTCGTCGGATGCAGCCGGAAAACTAACTCCGTACTTGTTGTACGGAATCACCCGGAAGTTGTATGAAGTGCTAGGCAGTAAACTTTGATAGGAAACGGTGAAATCCTGCAAAGGGCCATTCGTAGTGCGCGTAACTGTTTGCCAGCGAGTATCATCTTTGCGCTTCGCTTCGATATAGTAGCCCAGAATAGGTCCTTTGCCTGTGGGACCATTCAGCCAATGTAGTTCGACACTAGATAACGTTTTGATTAGCATCAATTCCTTGGGCGTGCTGGGAGAGCCCTCCTGTGGGCCAGTCGTCACGTTGCTGATCATAGGCGGTCCATAATCGATAGTTTGCGCTCGCACTGTGAATGTATATGTGACTTGCTCTTCCAACGAGATGACATTAAGAAAAGTCGTCGAGACTTTCTGTTTCACTTGTTTGCTGAACTCTAAATAAAAGTATTCAATCACTGACGGTTGGGGATACGCGATTCAGATCATGGGCCCAAATTTGTACTTACTTTCATTCTGTTCGGTGGTTTCATAAGTTACAATGTAACCGATAATATCACCATTTCGCTTTTTCGGTGGATTCCAGGTGACTTTCAGACTGTTCATCGTAATGTCGCTGTATTTGAGATCAGTTGGAGGACCCGGGAGACCTTGCAGGGTCTTGACCGTGATCGCTTTGGATCTAGGCCCATCACCAGCAGGATTGAATGCTAGAATCTGAATTCGATACTGCGTGAACTTGTCAAGGAAGACCAAGCTGTGTGCGGTGGCGGTTGCCGGCACAACTTCGATTTCCTCTTCGATCTTCTTATCACCCAACTCTTGCGGACTGCTCGTGACCAAGTAAAATATTTTGTAGCCCAGCAGCTCCCCATTCTGCATGGACTGTTGCGGCGGCTTCCATCGTAGGCGCACCTCAGTGGACGAGACAGCTTCGCCTTCGAGAGCTCGCGGTTCGCCAGTGGGCACTGCTTCGCCGACGTAAACTGTTACCGGAGGGCTGGCGGGCCCTTCCCCCTGTGAGTTGTAAGGCACCACAACAATTTCGTAGTTGCGGTCTTGCAGCAAGTCGCTGAGAATCATCTTCTTTTTCTGCGGACATTTGCTCCGGTTGAGAGGACAGGCAGATTGAGCTAGAATCTTATATTACATGTATTCCCATAATGTCCTCCTTCGGCGTGGCCTGCAGCGCAGTGGGGAAATCCGAGACGGGCTGGAAGATGACGCGATAACCCCCGGTGCTGACATCGCCGCTCCAATACGTTTCCTCAATTGGGTCCCAGTAGACTTGCACGCTGGTGGTCGTAATAGGCACGACGCGCAATCCGGACACGCCGCGGCTCGGGGCTGCCGGATATGTTCGGACTTCGATTGATTCCAGACTGAAACTGCTCGGACCGATGTCATTCGTCGCCTGAATGCGGAACTTGTACGCCGAGAACGGTTTCAGGCTGGAAACGGTGTACGAGGTGAGCTGGGGATCAACGCGCTCTGGAATGATCTGCCACTGTCCGTTATTCTCCATCTTCTGCACGATGTAGTAGCGCAGAGGTGCAAAGCCATCCCTTCCGGGCGTCCAGCTGAACGTGATCTGCTTGCTCTGGATCTGGCTATGGCTGATCTGCGGCCGCGACGGCGGTTGCGGCGTCTCCCGGTTGTTGGTCGTGAAGACGAGCGCGTGGGCGGTCTTGCCCCAGCCCAGGCGCGTTTGCGCCGTCACCGAGAAGATGTAGTAGCGCTCCTGGTCCAGCTTGGTCGCGCGGAACGTGCGATCGCTGGGTTGGAACTCCTTGGAGTACTTGCTGGCGGCGTGCGTCTCATTGATCTGATAGGTCACTTTGTAGGCGAGGATTTCGCCGTTGGGCTCATCGGGCACGTCCCAGATGATGCGCGCGGACGTGAACGATACGTCCGGAAACGATACGTTCGAGGGTGCGCCGGGCACATCCTCATAGGTCTGCACGCGCACCGGCGGCGTGCTGGGCTGCCCATCGCCGAGTCGCGTGTAAGCCAGTACCTGGATGTGGTACAAGACGAACTTGCGCAACTCGGTCAATGTTGCCGTAAATGTAGCATTGTTTGCGATCAATTTGTACTGGACCAAAGAGCGCGTGTCGGCGCCATAGTAGACTTTGAAGCCGTCAATCTGTCCGTTCTGGTGCTCTTTCGGGACGTCGCCCCACTTGACCACGATTGTGGTGGACGATGTGGCATTGGCTTCCACGTTGAGCGGGCCGAATGAGGGCACTTGGCGAAGTAGAATGTTAGTGGATGGCATTGCTGATGCTCATTAGTAGACGTACCTGATTCCCGTGTCCGCTCCAATGCTTTCGGGCTGGGAGTACTGCTGCCCACGTCGTTGTAAGCTTGCATTGTGATTTCATAGAGTGCGAACTCTTCCAGCTTGGTGATGATATGCGAGTTCGCAGTGGGGTCCTCGATGGCCTCGCTGAGTGCTCTTCCGCTCCCCAACTCGACGAACGTTATGTTGTAGCCGCGGGGATTGCCATGCCATTCCATTTGCTGTAAGGGCTGCGGGAAGAAGTGTGAATTGTAGCTGAAAGCCTGCGCGACATTCGCAGACTTACAATCCATCTAACGCGCAATTCCGTTGCGCTCATTGCGCGCACGGTCACATTGCGCGGGGGATGCGATGGGGGTGCTTGAATTGTTTGAAACTCCTTTGTCGGTTCGCTGGGCGCGCTGCCGCCGACCACATTATTCGCAATTAAGCGCAGCCGGTAGTTGGTGAAGGGCGTCAAGTTGGTCACGGCGATCGTGGTCGCGTCCGGATCCGTCTTCTGGAACACGGGGTACCAGGTGGTGTTGCGCGACGTCTGCGCCTCCACCGTCCACTTGGTGATCGACGAGTTGCCGTCGAAGCCGGGCGTGAATTGCAGGACGACAGAGAAGGCTTCGATGTTGCTCAGCGCCAGCTTCGACGGCGGGTTGGGCAGCACCGGTTCCACACCCGACTGAATGATGGCGATCTTGGCGGGGCCCGCACCCTTGGCCGTCCACGCGGTCACCTCGAACCTGTAGTGCGTGGTCGCTTGCAACTGGTCGATCTTGAGGCTGGTGGCGTTGGCCGAAAGGTTGCGGTACTTCATCGACTCGGGGCTCTCCTTCACCTGATACTTGATCTGGTATCCGGTGAGGATGCCGTTGACGTTGCGCGGGGGTGCCCATTGCACTTTCACCGCGCGGTCGCTGACCTCGTCGAATTGCAAGTTGGAGATCTCGTCGGGCACGTCCTCCAGCGTCTTAACATACGCCAGCTCGGAGATCTGGCCGTCACCAGGATCAGTGAAGCAGAGGACACTGATGTTGTACGCGCGGTACTTCTCCAGCCCGCTCATGATGGCTTTCTGCTTGGCGAGTGGGTCCAGCAGATTGGGATGCACGGTAATGACCCGCGCCTCCTCGCTCCGATCGCCGTCCGCATCCCACATCCACGCCTGGATCTTATAGCCCTGATTGATGCCGTTGATCTTCTGTGGGTCCGGCGGCGTCCACCAGATCTCCACCGCGGTGGAATTGATCGCGGCGACCTTTTCAATAACGGGTGGCGCTTCGGGCACCCCCTCCTTCGTCTTGATCTTGGCGCCGTCGGTGAACTTGCCCACGCCCTTGTTGTTATACGCGGCGATCTGTACCACGTAGTCCTTCCACGTGATCAGATCCTGAATGAGGAAATTGCGTTGCGCCTCATTCGTGATGTTGCGCGCTATCCACGGCGATTTATTGTATCCGAAGAGGCGATAGCGTATAATGTAGCCGAGAATCTGGCCGTTGCGGTGCTCCTCGAGCGGTGGTTGCCATTGCGTAATGATCTCCGAGGAGCTGCGCGCCGAGCCCACGAAGCCAACAGGTGGGCCGGAAGGTGCTGCAAGAATCGGCATCGCATATTGGTGGAAATCGGCGCTTCGCATCGATCCGAAGCACATCGAATTGGTCTCCTCAAACTATGCGATTCGAATGCATGCGAGGTCGAAGAATGTCCAAACAAGATGTGCATGCGTTTGTACAACTTGATGGTGGCGCAATCAAAGAGCGCATCTCGCTATAGCACAACTACTCCGGATGCGAACATCGCACACACATATGAAGGAGGTATAGAAATGTTTCAAACCTGTTCTGTTAAAATGCTTTAGATATCCTGCCATGACGCGGAGGATGGACAATGAGATACAGAGAAATGAAATCAATGCGCACACACATTTTTCGTCATCGCATGCAAAATGCTGATGGCAACGAAACGTGGAACGAAACGTGTTCAAATGGGAAGCAGGAGTGGAACAATCAGCGCCATACCTTCTTGAGGTAGCATTACTTCGTTGCTGGGCTCCGAGGGAGGCCCTTCGCCAACGGAGTTCACCGCAGAGACGCGAAACTGATAAGCGGCAGCCGCTTTCAGGTTGGCCAGCATGATCCAGCGCTGCGTGGAGGACACGTTGCTGATTTCGGTCGCCCAATTCAGAAGAGGGTCCGGTATGGGACCTATAATCGGAGGCACTAGATTTGAAGGGTTACAAAAGCCTGCCAGGGAGAAATGTTGGATTGGATTGCATCTAACTCTCGTTTGCCGATAAATGATGAGCATGCCAAGCAAATAAATGTCGCAATAATACATAATGCATCCAGATAAATTCAGAAATCCACCAGGTTCTCTTCACATATGCACATCAGCCAATTGACGCAATGGCGTCCAGTTGGAGAAGAGATTGAAGGCAGTCCCTACGCATTATCTGATGTCCTACTACATTTGCCTGACCTACTTGGGATATCATAGAAGGGTGTAAACGGAAGTAGTCGCTTCCAAATCAAAATTATTATTCTATTTCCGACCGGTTTCGGCATTACGTTGTGCAATCGTCGTCGGGAATCAGCAGGTTTCCATTCTAAAGCACCTGGGCGCGCCCGGAGGCTTCCATTTCTAGTCAAATTTTACAACTGGTCACATTTGCTGAGATTTTCTGTAACACTGATGATAGCTTAATGTCGAAACCGGTCGGAAATAGAATAATAAGTTTGAGTTGGAACCGACAACTTCTGTTTACACTCTTCTGTGAAATCTGGATTCCAGAAACATCATTTGTAATATGTTTGAGAGTCTAAAACTGCCCAGTTGAAAAGCAACTCGACATGATTCGGCTATTTGGGAAATTAATGTTAAATGTGGCCGGAATTATCCAAAAAACATTCTGAAAATCATATCAGTTTTCGGAAATATGACTTGTAATACCAAAACCCAGCCTAATCTGGGGAAATTTGCCGTACTTATTATTATCTTTGAGAAATTTGTCGCGATTTGGACCAAAATTATCCTGAAGGGCTCGTTTCTTCCCGAGAACAGTTCTTTTCTGCATTCTCGAATGAGTTTTCAGTCATCAGACAAGTAGAGGTTAACCCCCGACTTAGGAGATTTTCATCCTAATCGTTATCATTAAGAAATACGACCGGAATTAGCCCTAAATCATTCTGTAAAGATCAGTGTGTCTTGAGTACCCTTCATTTCCATGTCTTCGTATCAGTTTTCAGAAATATGACTTGTAATACCTAAACCCAGCCTAATCTGGGGAAATTTGTCGTACTTATTATTATCATTGAGAAATTTGGCGCGAATTGGACCAAAATT
>JAOEHK010021691.1:2640-27396 GCA_025447835.1 Labidoglobus nevermanni | reverse complement strand
CGCCCTGTTACTGAGTTACACCAAACAAGAAATTATGCAAGTTTTGTGAAATAATAGAGACGCTTGGGAAATTACATTAGTAGATTCAACACAAAGCAAGCAATCCACTCCAATAATCAGATCTAAACCTGCTCTAGAATGTCCTATAAGGGAGTCCAGAGGAATTGTTAATAGGGCTCCACATTTGAAAGATTATATTCGGATATAACAATGCAATGGCCTTCCAATATTGAGATTTAAGGTGTGATGTCCGTAACATCGGTCAAGAGCAAGGAACAGGGAAGTAAGATCTGGCGGGAAAGTATTGTAATCTAACCTATTCGACTGTAGAGTATTCACATGTGTTCTAAAATTATTTTAGAGTATTTCAATAAACAAGTAGAAATATAACAAAGCAAGTTCACAAATGCACAATAGTAACCAGCTGATGATTGTGGGCCTGGTCGCTTGGACAGGCAGCATATGGCCTCTGTCCTCGACCAACCCACTAAAGCCCAGCCTTGCGCTCTCTGACTATACCCTATCCTAGCTGCTAAACCTAACGGCGTAGAGACGATAGCAGAGGAAAAGCGTTGAACAGGAGCTCATTCGAATATCTAACCAGGCTAGAAACGGGGCTGCTGTCCAGGCTGTGTGACCTTGTGTATTTATCGGCCTCTGAAGGCGCGTACCGGGAGATTTTGAATATGCTTGGGTTCGAGTAATACACTCCTGAAGCGTGGAGGTTATTCGCGAGAAAGGATTCTGAATTCACAGAAAATGGCGCCGTTTCTGACGTACCAAGGTGCAGGGGTTTATGGCCCCGCAGATGGGGAGGGCATAAGTATACAGGCTGCGTATACGCGCTCGAAGTGGACTCTGAGGTATTTCACAGAGTTCCTCCATGGGATTACTCGAGAGTTGACCTTTAACGAGGTGAGAGTGCGTTTGTTTGTGAAACAGATGGCCTCCGATTTCGACTCGTTGATGACTAGACGCCATCTTGAGTACCAATCTAGAAGAGTGGAGAGGTGACTGTCGATATAGAAATTCGACTTCTTGAGCTCAAAAGGACAATGTCGTCCGCGTAAACCGCGCTAATGACAGATCCGGACTGAGGAATGTGTAGAAGTAGGCGCGCTGTTAATTATTTAACGTCAATTTCGAAATAGGTCCAGTATTAGATTAGATATTAACAATAACACAGATTTCAACTTATTCTAGTCGTATTAAAATTTCAAAGTCATTTATTAGTAAAGCTGTTTTCCATAAGTCTAATTGAACACATCGGCGCACTTCAAAAAAGTTGAAGCTTGAATAAGCCCTTTGATCAATTTCTATTGTGAATGTACCAGAGTAGAGAATCTCTCAGCTTTCTGAGCAAATCGCAGAAATTACGATTCTTTGTGAACCAATTCAAAATCTCAGTGGGCCTGCCGTGGAACTTAAGCTGAATATCATTGAGTTCCTTTCCGCTTGAATCTATAATTAGCACCACGGGGTAGTTGGTCATTAGCTCGCCATCAACGATGAAATGGATCTCGACGCGAATGCTCTCATCTTGCTTCACAATCGACGTTATATCCAGCTTAAATTGCTCCGTGTACGATGCGCTTATCTGCTTCAGCATATCCAAGCTATCTTTCCCATATATGTGATCTAATTCTTCCTTTGTTTCTGCCAGCCGATTCCGTTGCACCTTCAGATCCACGTTTGCTGCAAATGCATCCTTGTGTAGACGAATCAGTTCACATTTCGTCTCGAATGCTTCTAGTTGACCATTGATCTCTTCGATTTCTTTCAGTTGCTCTGCTTTGCTACTTTCCAGGGCCCCCTCAAGTTGCTCATTAATGTACTGTTTTCTTGTCAAATTTGCTTTCTGCAATTGGGAGATATCTGCAGCTGCTTGGTCTCCTGGCAAGTGTACCGGTTCATTGAAGTATCTTTTAAATTCTGCAACAAATGCATCTGGTTCTGATGACTGAGAGTCTAATTATCAAAGGGAACGTGCATTTTATCTATTTTCAATTAGGGGGCCCACCGCACTTAGGCCAGACCGATGGGCTCTTTGTGCAGCCTCCATAAAGAGCTCCTACACCTCTTGCCAGATAATAGGGCGAGCAAAATCCAAAATCTTGCTTATAGGGTAGGGGGTCAGTTGCCTCATAGTCGGTAATTTGGAGGGTGGGGCACTTAGGCTCTACTATTTGGGCTCACTGTACATCCTGCTTGTACGGCCTCTTAATTTTGGAAGGGCAGATAAGATTGAGTTATTGGGGTCGGATGGGGACTGCAACCACACACAACCATTTCCGTCCTCTCTCTATTGGCCGCTCGGTAGTCAACAGTAACGCTCCGCCAGGGATTGAACCCAAGTCACCAAACTTGTGCCTGTCTCCGCATCAAAAATTCGGTTCTTGATGCGGGCTATAGCCAGACAGACGCATAGAACATGGATGAACGACTTCTCGTCTTCCCTGCAGCCTCGGTATAGAGCACTAGGTGCAAAACCGAACCTGCAGAGGTGCTTGTTCGGGGGACAGTGACCTGTATGCAACCCTGTGAGGGTTCTGAGTTGTGGGCGACTCAGGCTGATGAGATCGTTGGCTCGTCTTCGACTAGGGGTGATACTTACCACCCTGGCTAATGATAGTTCGATGCCATCCATGTCTTGATGTGCTTAGCAGTGTAATTGTTAAGATAGGCTTTAAGGGACGCAGGACTTACGTCCACTTGTGTTGGATTTTTTAGGGGGACTGGGCCGAAGAGAGTGATTCCCTATTGCTCTCTGAGAATTCCCTGAGGAATGACAGGAGCTCCCTGGGCGGCACCAAGGAGATTTCAGAGGTTGCCAAATATTCCCACTTCCATAGCCTTTGCCGTATGTGGGAAAGGGCCTCACAGGTGCATAGAATGTGGGGTGCATTCTCCTACTCCAGACCACATCCTCTACAAGTAGACGAGTTCACCAGCCCCAGATTATGCAAATGATAATTGAAGGGGGCAGTGTCCTGTCAGTAGGCCTGTTACCTTCCTTAGTTCTCCCTTTGAAAGAAGCATGAGCTCTTTAGCTCTTTGCGTTGATGCAACCGATCGTCTCCGACCAGTGGGCTTTTTTGTGATGGGTTAGTTGGGTCACCTCCCAAACCCTCGCACTCGTTATGAGGCTTATCTCTTCTAAACTAATTACCTTCAAATGTTATCGCCATGAAGAAACAAGAAATTTAACTAGTAACGACCGATAAGTTTAAGGTTATGTTTATGCAGGCTTCTGTAGTTCTAATTTAAATATTGTAAAATTTCAAATGCCAGATTATTTTATCTCTGACGAACTTTCGGTCGATGTAATGTGATAGCAGAGGTGTGATTCCATGTAATTTTGCGAAATACGGTTGGCTGCAGCAGTTTGAATAACTGATCATTTCCAATTATTCAAAAATTCTATGAACCATGATTTAGATGTATTTTGTTTTATTATAAACATTTTGGCACATTATATCATTTGCAAATTTCTAGTATCGTTTCATTTTTCTTCACAATTAACTGTAGGCATCCAAATTGTAGTCGTTAAATCTAAAAGAACACCGCAAGAAGATGTTGCACAAAGTGATGAGGACATGCCATCTGCGCGCAATCCATTCGAGGTGTGATTGATAAGAACCCCCGCGACCACGATTTCTAAAACAACCTGTTGTAGCATCACGGCATTACAAACAAAAGTTCCGAACAAGGAAACTTCGCAACTTGCGAAAACCAATGAGTCCATCCAAATGCCTCTCCTTCAAAGTGGCCTAAGAATGGAGGAGTGTATGTTTCTTACGTCTTCTTCTTCCCTTTCAACTAACTTTAATAACACGTTTCCCTCTAAGTGAAAGACAGGCTTCGAATGCTCATGGGCAGGGTGACACTGGGCCGGAAATCGCTGCCGACTTTAAAAGAACGCGAGCACCTCAACACGTTTCACGTCGACGATCAAACGATGTTGCCTTCCCGAAACATCTCCGATAGTTTCCTCACCGCCACGGTTCCACTGGGTAGCGATGAAAAGTTGCAGGAAATGTACACGTCCACTTGGGGCAATATGCGCCTAGGTCGCCTGGTAGAGGACATGGACCTGTTTGCCCTAATGGTCCTACAGAAATACATCCTCAATCCCAATGTGCCCGCTGATGCACCATCCCCGTACACAATTCTCACAATCGTAATGGATTCCATGCTCATGAGCAATTACAATGCCACTGTAAGGTTGCTTCACTCTGCTAATCCATGAGCTACATAATCAATTTGGTTTGTAGCCTCATGAAGATATTCGAATATCGGGACATGTGGCGAATGTGGGCACAGCTACAGCAGAAGTCATCGTATGGTTGGAGCAGAAGTTCAATGACGAGTGGCAGAACTTCACGCAAGCACGCTTTGTTCTGACTGCGAGGGATGCTACCAATCGCAAGGCGGTGTTCATCAATCCGCTCGTCCCGAGCGACATCAACGAACGCAGTTTGATGAAAATCAGCCAGGACGACCGCAGGAAGATACTTGAGCGCAACTGCAGCAGTCTTGACAAGCTGTGCCCAACGCTGGAGGAGAACAAGGAACTGCACAGCATGTTCACGAAGCATTGTCGGGGCTGTGTGTTTCTGCCAGAGTGCCTGCCACCCGGCTACAAGTGGATGAGCGAAACGAACATGTCCAGCACCCTGCTTTCGTTCCCAGAGAACCGAAGCCATCAAAACAAGGTCTTCAGCGGGTACCTCATGCGCAAGGCCATTGAACTGGGGTACACCACCTGCTACATGTTCACTCATCAACGCGGTCAACTGCGGGGCATCAGCGAAGTGCGCTTCAACGATCCGGTACCCATTGGGTCAGTCGTGGAAATGAACTCCCAGATTGCGTACACCAAGGACAACTACATTCAAGTGGTTGCGCATGCAAATGCGACGAATCGGCAAGAAGGAACACTATTCGCTACCAATACGTTCCAGTTCACATTCGAGATGCCCGTCCTGGTGAATCCCGTCTACCCCAAGACGTACCGGGAGGCGATGCAGTTTGTGGAGGGATGTCGCCATCTGAACTGCGTCATGCAGATGAACAAGGAGCCGTTCTACATCATTGACTTCAATGCGCCAAATAAACAGACAAGCGATACGCATGTTAGTGATAAGAACGACAAGTAAACGATTGCCTCATCTGTTGCTGTCGTACAAGTTAATGGGTTGTAGGGGTGGTCCTCCTTGATTCTCGTCATTCTCATCGTCTCTTGATGCTGGCAATTGCCGCTCGCTAATGCTACGGTGAAATTGTTCCATTTGGGTTATCAGTGACCAGATTTGCGGTTCGCGGACCAAATAGAAAATGTATGCGCTAAGGATCTCCTCGTACAGATAGAGCTTCATTGCCCGGATGGCGTAGAAGTACTCCAACAGCTTATAGAATCGGTTAGGATTGGGTATAGAAAACAGCCATAGTTTCTGCAATACGTTCCTCGTTTTCGAGTAAACAATTGCTATGACAAACACTTGAGACAGCTGGTAGGTAAGGATCAGTCTAAAATGAAACCCAAATAGGAATTATTAGTAGAGGCCGCATGAACGGAGCCAAAATTGGAGTGTAACACCTGGTATATGGGATCTCGCGACACTCAGTAGAGTGCGCGCGAAAATGGGATTTTAGGTTAGCTTGGGGTAAGATAGTTAAGTTGAACCACGCTGTAAGCTACGTGCACCTTTGTCTGGAAACAGTTTTCCGAGCATTTCCCACGATTGAAAATACATCACTTTGACAATCACTTAACAAGAGGAAATTTCTGACATCCTCTGAAATCTCCTCGGTGTCGCCAAGAGAACTCTGGGCTTTCCTCAGGGAAATTTCAGAGAGCCCTCTTGGCTTTTGAACATGGGGTGAAGAAAGAGAAGCACTCATACACTTGAAGACAAGTTATGTGACAGTGCTCATATGTCTTGTAATAGCTAGGCCGAATATTCTCAGAACAGCGAGCCGATAAGTCAAACGCCTTTTAGGCTACAGTGCTTTGGGGAAGTACTTCCTTTGACCCAGCACACTAATAAGGCGCTCGGTAGTCCAGCGGTAACGCAGACGGAGACCCACGAGTCTAGCAACTTGGGTTCAATACCTGGAACAGCGTTACCGTTGACTACCAAGCTGCCAGTATAGAAAGGATAGTAAGACATCTGAAATAGGAGATGAGTGCGCTCGTCTATAATTCCTCATCCTATCTCAATAGTCAAATCCTATATTCTCTTCGAAACTATCAGGCCCTATCAGGAGGATGTATAATGGGCCCAAATAGTAAGACCTAAGTGCTGCGTGTATCACACACCCTCCAACCAACGAACAAGGGGATTCATTGTTTCTTTATTCTAAACCGTCACGCTGTGCGCTTGTAATACGCAAATAGTTGCTATTCCTTGCATCTCGCAAACAATCAGTATTATCATCGTCATCAGCGTCACTATCTCGGCGGCGATGGGCCTGAGTAGATGTACTGACAATAGCAACTAGTTTCAGCCGGGTGAAGCGGATAAGGGATTCTCTGGAGCGCATCAGCAGAATGAGACGCGCCATAAGATCTTCCTCCAGCTTGTACAGACGTAGTTGACGTGCTAAGCAAATATTCTGCATAATCGCGAGCAGTTTGTCGACATTAGGAATGGCGTAGATCCAGGCGTTCATCACGGACGTGCTCGAAATACGTCGGGTCTTAATGAACTTGTATGCAATGTACGCCATCAGGATGGCTTTCAGAAGCCTAGGAAAGAGAAAGGCAAAGCATTCATTGAATCGAATCTACTAGGACTTTGTGTATTCTCATTTGTGGCAAGATTCTGTGTGAGTGAAGCAGATAGAACGCGCACTTCGTTCAACCTGCTATGACAACGAAACAACAACAAAGGCGAAGGTGCCGAGATGTCGAAGCGTGCATGAACAATTGACCCTCTGCAATACGAATTCGAACGCACTCAGTCGGGGCCCTCTGGGTCCTCGTCGTCGCCGATTTCCTCCGGCGAACGCGTCCACTTGATGAGGGTCTCTGGCGATCGGTATAGGAATACCAGCTTGGCGAAGAGGTCCTCCTCCAGTGCGAATTCGCGCGCTTCTCGCACGAGATACACATCCATACAGAGCTGGAGCACACGATCCACGTTGGGCATGTCGTCGAACATGATTTTGAAGCAGATTTCCGAGAAGAAGCCGCGAAGAATGCGACTGGCCACAAATACGAGTGTGGTGTACAAACCGATGATACTGCGCACATTCATAGACAGGCATATCATACATGATTACTTCAGGCCGAGATGGATTGGAACGAAATGGTCATGGGCCAGCGGAATGTCGGGATTGTGGTGTGTTTGCGTATACGAAATGCAATTGAAACTCACCCGCCACCCGTAATCACGTTCAATGTTGCTGGGAATATTTTATCGTTGAATGTATACATCATGAACGAATTCTTGTCGGCGTAAGGCAGATGCTGCAGGTACTTGAGGTAGTTGTAATCGCCATCCATCTCATGGATACTCCACCAGAGCTTCTCGTCCCCGTGGTATAACTTCAGAGTGACGTTGCGCAAGGAAGCAGCGTTCATATCCGGCACGGGCTTCATAAACTGCTTCAGAATCTCGGTAGTGCCGCGATTGGTGACCTTAACGAACTTTGGGAAGAGGTACTGGATCAGAATGGAATTGTTCGCTACAGTCTGCGTTGTCAGCATGTCCAAGAGGTCCAATCGTATTGGGCTTTGCGGATCCGTGATCTCCAGCACGTTTTCCTGCCGCATCACGCCTGGATCCTCCTTCGTGTTGCTGTTATGCGAGATCTGGTATTGCATGTGGATCTTGAGCGTCTTCGCTGAGCGCACTTCTTCGATCATTCGCTCCTTGTCCGGAGGTGAAATGCTCCACACTGTCGCCGAATCGAAGCTCAGCTTTACAGCGGCAATATCGCCGTAATCGTAGTTGTTGATGAACGTTCCCACCGACCGATCCGAGAAGTACTTTTCCTGTAGCACGTCGTAATCATTCTGCGAGAATCTTAGCGAAGCGAGACGTTAACAACAGCAACGACAGCTGCGCAAGAACTTACTGGAAGATGGAATTCGATTGCGCCGATGTTTGGTACAAGGGTTCATAGGGACCCAGCCGCAGGGAAACAGTCACATCGAAAGGGGGATTGGACTGGCCCACAGCATTCCCCAGTGAAAAGAAGACCAGCGGGAACCAAATGACGCCAATAATGACGATCAGCAGCATTCCGCCCATTAGGTACTTAGACCGAGGCGGCTTTCGAACGCCACGTGGCTGAGGAAATTCCTCCTCCAAATGGCGCGAGCATTTAATCTGATAGATATGGGCGAAGATGTCCTCCATCTTGATCCAATCGAAGACAGTCATGGATGTGTCCGTCCACATCCAATCCATGATTGTGCGTAGCTCAAACAGGAACGGCACCATCATGAATGCTTTAAACATCATCATGTTGAGGATTCCGTATCCCTTGCAGATGAAATTTCCCAGAATTCGAGTTGGGTATCCGCAACGTATTTGATACGCTGAGAGTAGCAAGTAAAAGCACTTGACCATGTAATACATCTGTGGAGGGATGACTGAGTTGACATTTCTGAAAACATAATCCAGACATGCTTCCGCTGCTGTTCTCCGATGATGCCTTGAAGGTACCTTTCAGTGATGTACGGGAAAATGATGAACAACCAAATATGAAGAAAGACGATTTGCATAAATTGGAAAACAATCTTCGCGACGATGTTCTTGCGCAGAAATATTGCACGATCGACAATGATAAGGATGAACTGAGTTATCAGCATCAACAGAAATAGAACGGGTACCCTATTATCGGCCAGATACGACGTGACGCCGCCGTCTCCTTGATGCGCCTACAAATGATTGATTAGTAGGCAATCTGCCGCCATTGAAGGTCTAGTACCCCAAACGAAGAATAGCCAATCAGAATAACGAAGAAGTTGAAGAAATCGCAAAGGAACATGTACGTGTAAACATCACCCGAAACGCGTAGGGTTGGATCGAAAAGTTGCATGAGGAAATAATGTAATGAATCATGGTACTTTCCAAATCTGAAAACGTGAGATTGAATCATTTGGTACTGCACCCACCTTTCGATTCCAATTCTCTTACATCATTTTAATCGACGTTGGGAGCATGCTCGTTGGTTTGACCACATGCGAACTTAGAAGGATGATTTCATCTTCATTGTCGCTTGCTTCCGAGATGCGCGAAGCTTTAAGACTAAAAATTACCCCCATGCCAGACAGGCATAATTAGTAGTGGATTGTACAAATACAGCGTAATCACCCTTTGATACTCGAGCAATTCTCAAGAGCGCACCAATGGAATGGCCATTTCTTTCGCCGGCGCATTCGATAGAATGGTTTCCGCGTACGCGATTTTAAGCTCCGTTGAATAACATTCAATGATTTGTTCAACCGCCAATGACTTCTCGTGTACACTCTTACGTAACATTACAATCGTTAGCTTCCAACAAGACCTGATTCAGAAGCCCATACCTACCTGTCAATCTGCTTTAAAGACTCGAGTCCTTCTGGCACCAGTTCCCCGTCCCGGAGGACATACTCTCCGTCCTTCAGCACTTCAACCTCATCAACCACCGTCTGCCACAGTCCCAAGCACTTCAGCATGTAGCGGTGGAAGTAGACGACCAGCAATAGAAAGAGGTCCCACACGGCATAGTTCTTCTTCCGCTCAATGCCAATCAGCGCTGTTATGTCCAATGCATGACTCTCTTCCTGATTCCACGGAAGGATCTTGAACTGGAACATGCATTTGATGATGACAATCGCTTGCGTATAGGCAATGATCGTGATCCAGAAGGTTTTGCTCGGTCTTGGGACGATCAAAGTGCCCCAGAGGAACACCATCATCGGCAGGGGGAGCGAAATAAACGTAGCGTTCTTGATCTGGTTGAGAAAGATGATGAAGTAGCACAGGAGATCGGAGTGGCCTAGAATGATGTACCACATGCTGAGAATGAGTTGGTACAGCACTGGCTGATCATGGGCCGACATCTCATCCTTGGTGTCGCTGTGAACAAATCATTCGCAATGCAGAATCAAACATTTTTTGTAATTACGAGTGCAAGTAGGAAAGATATGATGGTACCTTTCACTGCACTCACTAAATGGTGAGTTCAATCCGCGATCCACGCTTGGCGCTAAGATGCGGATTTCCGGCATAGCGAACACGCTACAGCGAGCAGCATAACACATAATGCATACAACTACATCTACATCTAAGTTCTATGGCATCTTATACTCTCCAAGGAAGGGCAAATAGACAGAACAGAAGACCACAGAAGGGAACGCAATCAAACCAGATATGCATAACAAATTCTAAGTTCTATTGATCAAGTAACAGAGCCTACCTTTCATGTGTTGCAGTATAAGGTGTTGGTGGAGTGTGTGGTTGTCTTTTACCATCAACTACCCCATTTTCATGTTTCTCACTGTCGCTATTATCACCGACCCTGCATTCCAACATACCCATCATGTTATTATCAACATCTACATACTTGATTAGTAGCAAAAATAGTTAAAACCAACAAATAGTGCAAATGGTAAAAATCTAGTGTCCCAGTTACGTACAAGCTGCAAACCTGCTACTCTGGTCACTAAATACTAGCATGTAGGAGTTTGAAGGACTGTGAGTACCAAATGAGGACAATACAGCAAGTTGGTTGTCTTCGCCCAATTCAGCACTACGCAACATATCCCCATAAGATATTAGAATCAATATCAATGAGAAATTGGCAAGCAGGAGTGTAGCAAATGGACTTACTGCGAGGTGAATTCTTTGAAGGTACTTGTTGGTTCCCAGACGTAATTTGGCGGTGAACGTGTGCCCACCGTGTAGTTTGTGTTCTCCTTCAGTTCGCGCTTCTCGTTGGTGAGTACCCTTAGCACGTAGCGATAATCCTTGGAGAATTTGTACAAAAAGCGCGAGGAACTGTACATCAGGCTCTGAACGAACGCGTACAAAAGCAGAATCAAATTGATACACTTTTGGGTGAATTTCAGTTTAGCTGAAAGTTTACGGTGCGAAATTGACATCGTCTCCTTGTTCGCCAACATTTCTTACGTTCTGTTTCTTCTTCTTCGTCGCCGTCTGCTTCTTCGAGGACCTCGGATGGCTGTGGTATGACTGACTTACTAGTACTCGGTTCTGGATCCTCTTCGCCAAACCTTTCCTGGCGGGTCACCTGCATTGAAGCACCTATTAGTTCAGCTCCTCAGACAATTGCTCATAAGACAAACACACTAGCATTAGTTATGGCTACTAGATGTAAGTGGTTAGTGGGTGTACATACTCGTTCTGTGCTCACTGCGGGCGGTGCAGAGAACGGAGCAGAGATCTGCGACTCCGTGCTTGGTCCGACGCGATACGCCGAAGAACTGGTCGTTCTTCGATGACGCATTTCTTCACTACCCGGCTGCATATTGCGGGCGAAGAACTGTTTGGTGAATAATGAACACGGATGGTTATCAAGTTAGTAGCGAACATGGGGAAATGCAATACAACTCCACCCTGCTAGTACAAGCAATACTGTACCTGAGTGAGGGTTCTATTTCTGCTTGGCCTCAGGTCAGGATCATCCCCGTATTCCGAGTCTCTGGTCAAGTCCTCAAAGAGATCCAGGTCTTCATCGTCCATATCGTCGAACATGTAGTAGTCGCCGGAACGTATAGCTAAATTTACAAATCGGATTAGTTTCTCTTCCTGCATTAATTAAAGCTAGACTAAAGTGCACTTGTGTGAATATATATAGATGTATTGCGGTGGTATATTTACCTAGCTTATATGAGGTAGGCTCCTTCGTTCTGTACAGAGGCCTATGAGATTTTGGAAAGTGTGCGTCTACAAAGAAAAAGAAACGGAAAGAAGCGAAATGCTATATACACTCTGAAGTCTGAATGCAAATCGGAAGCCTATCCAAATGTACAGCCGGCCCACAGAGAGCGAAACATCTAAACGAAAACAACAATTACACGTGTGATGGCTCATGGGTGAGCGCGACGAATAAGAGACGACACTTTGTCGAGGCGTGCACAACTGTCCGCTCATCCATGGTGGCCCAATGGCGACCTCGTGGCGTGGGATGACGGTGGTCTGCTCACTCACCTCCGCGTACGGCGGCGCATCATCGTACGGAGGTGGCGAGAACACCGGGAAGCTATCGTCGGGGCTGGGGGGACGCGGGTTTAGCTCGGAATTGGGGGGACTACTGAAAGAGAGCCGCGCCGGGTCGAGGTAGGCGTCCAGTGAGCCGGTATTAATGGCGGAAAATGGGGAAGGAGCAGACGGAGCCAGATTGGATGTGGTTGTGGTCTGAGGTGTTTGCGGTGTTGGTTCCGGCTCCTCTTCATCGATGGGCGTATGGTAGCCTCTTGGGGTGGTCGTGCGCTGCGACCCTGACACGCAAGACGTCATTGACGGGGTGCGTGTTACGTTTGATTGCTTGTCTGAGGTGTGGAATCAATAGCGATTACGATTCGGTTGCCATTTTGAGGGTTTCATCATTCACCTAGCATATCTAAACTAGATTTACCAAGCTTACCTTGTCCATGAGTTTCGGGTTCTTTGAAACCGAAGAATTTCTTCTGGGTGGCCTTGATGCGATCCATCTTCGTTTTGATCTTCTCGATGACGCGTTTCTCAGTCGAGTCCTGTTCATTCATGCGCTTGATGCGAAGCTCCTCGATGAGTTCCGCACCTGAGAACATTCCGACCATTAATGCATCATTCGCTAACGGACTGCGGACCATGGCCATCGCACCTCGGGAGGCCAAAATAGCCGAAGCTTTGCTTTCATTTATCATGTGAAAGAAATTGTAGCTGTTAAAGAGTCTTCGCTGGAGAATGAGGAAGGTAAAGCATACTCCATCCCATGCGAGCCCCACAAACTCGCTAGGCACTTCGCACTCTTGGTTATCCGATATGGTAATGGGTACGGCTTGCTTAAATTTCCGTAGGCAGCTAATGCCGAGGACTTGTATCAACCAGCATGCTTCCACCTTGATGTAATCGTAGAGAACGCATCCCACAAATTGAAAGATGACCTTGATGACAATCACCAGGACATTATACAAGATCATGTAGTTCCACCTAAAAGATGTCGCAGTAGACCTGATGTAGTTCCTTTCATAGAACTTACTTTCTCAGAATTATCGGAATCGGACGCAGATAGATATCGGAACCAATCCACAGAAAGTAGAACGAGGCTATCAGATATCCCAGAGAGAAGATGTTGACGCGATTTGTTCCCGCCAGGAAGACAATCGCGAGCGTGACCCATATTAGCGGGAGGAATATGACCCTCTTGGCCACGTCCAGAAAGTTCCGGCTGTACGTGATGAAATCTGGAATGGGTATCTCGAAATTCTCGTGTTCCGCTTCGTGGATAATGCTCTCGTTACTGCCGCCCGCGTAATCTCGTCCGTGGTAGCGTCTCTCAATGCGAAAGACGAGAGATTGCCGGTACACAAGAATTAGGAGAGCAAAGTCGCATAAGATCTTCTTGGCTGGCGGCGTGTGCAGCCGGTCCAGCAAGAATCCCCATTCCTGGACTCTTTGCAGAACTTCACTGGTATCCCAGGGGTACCATACGCACACGCCGGGCGGTAGACCCACCACCATGAAATACTGAATGGGTATGGCAATAGCTAGTGTGAACAGATACACGTTCCAGAACTTGGATATAAGCGTACGATGCATTAGGAAGTATGCGGTTAAGAAAAGCGAATAGATTAAGGCGTAGAAATCCATGCGGAGTCCGATTACTGCAACGGTAGCAATGAGACAAATCTAAAACGAGGATGAAGAACAATCAAATCAGCATCTTGCTCTATCTCTCTCCATTACCTCTACGCCAAGGCGGTAAAAACAGTAATTGGCCAGATATTGCAGGTAGGTCGTCAAATTGGTATCCGCATTAGAAACACGGATCCTAGGAAACATGAAGTAAGGCCGGTTGACGGGCAATCCCTGCGACGCGCGATAATTTTGCTGGCGAACATTGATGACGCACCATAGAGTAACTGCTAGGATGGTGATGATGTTCCACTTCACACTATCGGGGAGGTCGCGACCGTTGCTCAGCTTGTAATAGCCTACCCATTCGGCAGTGTTACCTTCTAAGGTCACTGTTGAGTTCCCATTGAAGAACTATAAAGAACTCCGTGGGTATACCTTCTACAAGGAGAAAGTTGTTGTATACCTCACAGGTGACATTCCATATATTGTGGCGGATGTATTCGATCTGGTACACCATGCGTGTGATGAGCATGACCGAAGCTAACAGACTGCTGAGGTAAACGGTTAGGTAAACCATCTTTCTACCAAATGTGACGCCCAGGACCATGAGAATAACAATGAAGAAATGGATGGCGCAAACATCGCGCACGGCAACGAAAAGCAAACAGAACATCACAAACTTGGGCAAATGCAACTCCAGGAACAAGAGGAACAGATTGAACCATCGGTATACCAAGCGTGCAACCTTTCTGAATTTTCGGCGCACTTGTATGACGGAAACATCTTGAAGAAACTTGATTAGTTTCCTTCTTCCGCATTAGCTTGCGCCCACTTACTTTCTAAATCAGTCAGATCGAACGCATCGTCAACTTCGCCATCCTCACCCTCGTCCTCTTCTGGCGGCGGCATTCCCCCTTGAGCTGAGCTTGCCACCTCCGATTTGGTCGTATCTTGCACATTGACGCTGGGTTTCGACATTTCCAGGAAATCTTTGTGGAAATAGTGTAACTGGATGGCCGTGATGATGACGAAGAATGTCGGCGTTACTAGACGCACGAATAATTGCTTTGTCTCGTACTTTTCCAAACCGATATCGAGTTGTCTGCAATAGGTGGACATGGAATCGGAATGCGTTCGCTGGGACGGCAAACATACTCTTTTTCGGAGACGTGCAGGTACTTCTCCCAGTAGGTGGAGAAGTTATCGAATTGATATGTGTACACCAACACCAGCATAATCATGGAGAAGATGATGACCGTCAGCCAGAAGCCGAACATCATCTTGCGCCACACGCGGAACGAGAACTGAAAACTCAGCAGAAACGTGAGGAAGAGGACCATGTAGATGATACGAAAGCTGGTCATGCGGTCGCCAGTGATGGCCACACTGAACAAGGTGATGGCAACGCCCCAGATCCAGAACTTGGTGAGGAAGCGCTTTGCCATGTGCCCAATCTTCTTCATTGTGTCGTTTTCTCGCGGTTCCGGTTCAGATGGCATTCCTAGAGAATGATAGGAAGTAAGTGCATGCATTAGCCAGTCAAGGACCTAATGAAAAGAAGCAAATCCGTGCATCGAGAATAGTAAGCTAGAGGTGAGCCAGAGAGGGATGCTACGAAAAAGGCAAAATTCAGAGTGGGCGATTTTCGAAACGTGGCCAGTACCTTCCGATTTAACATTAAAACTATCGACTTTGGCCGTCTGCTCGATTTGCGTTTGAGGGTAAACTTTCTGCCACCTTTGACTGTCGGCCAAGAGCCGAGCTACATGCTCAATGCCTGTTGAATAAGCGCACATCGATGAGCTTCAATTCGGTCGGCCATTTGTGGACCTCTGCGCGTCCATTTACCTGTCGCTGTGCCCACCGTGAGCTGGACCGGGGCGACCATGTCAGCCAGCGCAGAACTCTGACGCGCCTCTTTGCGCTCCTTCATGTACTGGCGCAGCGTGATCCAGAACATCACTGTGTAGAGGCACTTGACGCTCAGACTGATATAGGGCATGTCCACGTTGCGAATGAAGCCGATTTGTGCCAGATCCCAGCCGTCCAAAATGGACGGCAACTCCGCCTCGGTGAGGTCCATCGAGTAGATGTATGCCGAGACGAGTAGGAACCAGGCGTAGATGACGAGGAACGGACTGGAGCGCAGCGTGTACTTTCGCTGATTGGGTACCATCCAGAGGAAGCTCGACCACAGCAGCAACACGAACGTGATCCACGAGTGATAGGTAATACTCCACGCCATCATGATGATGTTGGTCGCAATGTACGACGTCTGAATGATGAACAGCAGGAAGGTTTCCAGCGCAAAGACGAACTTCTCGAAGCCCGATGGCTCCTCCAGGTCGTCGTCATCTGGAAGTTGCGTTTTCCGTTTGTTATCTGGAGGCGGCGCAGGAGCGGAAGAGAAATAGGCCCAGAATAGTGTTCTACAGTTAGTGGTGTGCGTGAGTGTCGGTGTTGGCGCTCACTTACTCTCCAACTCATGCATCGGGACGTCGGTCTCCGAGGCGACAATAATACTTCCGGTGGAGTCCTGAATCAGGGACGGCCCCTTTGAGGTGGTCTTCGTGCTATATATGGACCGCTGGCGCCCATCTTGCATCAGCTAAGAGGCAGGGAAATATAATAGGTCAACGAATGGGTGCAAATGTCTCCGATGGGTGCTTAAGCCATAGACTGGGATGTGGTGGGTGAATTGCATAAAATACGTACAGGAGTCGTTTCGTCAGAGAAACGAGCGGCACGCTGTGGGAGGGCAAAAGAAGCGACCGGAAAAAGAAAAAAACACAAAACGAAAATTTTATTCAGTGGTAGTGCATTGGGCCAAAAAAGGGACACGAAGCAATTTGCAAGGTGCATTCGCAAGCATCTTACGCGCACTTTTCGCGTGGCGTTCTGCCAGCGACTTCGCGTCGCCGAACGCCGAAGACGGCGGTCAGACAGCCGCTGGGACAACTGTCGGACCAAGGGGCTTTTGCTAAAGCTGCCCTCTAAGCGGGAAAAGGTGCCTTGCTTTTTCGCTGGCTGTTAATAAACATCATTCTGGTTATTCACAATACACAGCGGGCAACAACTGTCACAAATCTTATAATATGCATTGAAAAATTGACTCAGCACCGGGAGTCGAACCCGGACAACCTTGCCTATCGCGGGCAATGGCAGTACCGACTGCACTACCGAGCTGTTCGACTCCCGGTGCTGAGTCAATTTTTCAATGCATATTATAAGATCTGAACGGCATTGCAAGATGGCAATAACAAACCTGGGATTAATATACCATCTAATATTCACTGCACTCGATTAACTGTCACAAACTTTATCATCCGCATTTTTGCCAACGTAATGCTTACCAGAGGACTGAGCAGCACTCGGGACATGATCGCCATTGAAAAGTAGAGCATGATCAAGGACAGTATGCTGACGTACTCCTGCCAGGGTTGCGTTTTGTACAGGAAAATTCGGGGGTCACTATCGCAGTCGATGTACATTAGTTTGCTTATGCCTAGCCATCTGAAAAATGATGCACTGGCTAGAAGCAGAAGTAGCTAGCCCATCAACCCACCTAACGTAATCACTGTCCTCCAGCAAATACTTTTGCAGCCACTCATTCTGATAGGCGTAGATGGTGCAAATGTGTGCAAACACCACAATCATGATGAACTTTAAGAGGACAGCGAAGCCCTTCTCCAGGGAGCGATAACAGCCCAGCCAGGTGGCGGCCGATAGGAAGATGAGGAAGTAGAGTCCGCCCGGAATGGAGGGCTTCAGAATGGCGGCGATACAGAGGAGGCAGATGACGATGGCTTTACCTGCGCACACCTTCCTGATTATCGGGCAGAGAAGGGTACCAGACCCGTGACCCACGCACCCATAAACACAAAGAACTTGTAGTTGGCCGCCTTCCGCACCAGCGCCGACTCTCTTTGACGCAATCCGTCCTCCGGCTCGGCAGCCTTGCTCAGCTTGGCGAACATGCCGTAGAAGACGACGGCCGCCAGCAGCATGACGGCGTCGGGGGCGATCCACAGCACGACGGTGGTGGCGTCGAGCTGGTCCAGCTTGACCAAGCCGACCGCCCGCAGGGTGCTCTCGATCCAGTGGCAGGGCTGCAGAAAGTCGCCGTACGGCTTAAAGTGGAGCAGCAGAAGCGACTGGAAGACGATCTGGCCGACGAAGGCGATGATGGCCACCATCAGGAGCAGCTTCAGGTAGATGCCGGTGGTGCTGGCCATGGACATGCGGGTGGGCACCGGCATCGACGCCGAGATCAGCATGAACAGCAGGTACACGCTGGAAATGGCGCACGGCCGGAAGACAATGCCTGGAGGAATGGAAAGGAGGTCAACAGATTCGTCCTGTGACTATGACCTAGTTGCAGGCGCAATTCGGGGCAGTTTAGGAGGGCGCGGACGAAAGCGAAAAGAGCACGGTGCAGTGGCATTTACGCATTGCGGATGTGCGAACCCTCCTCGATGGTAGAACCGTCCAGGTGACCTAGAATGCGACTACCGCTCAAGGGCTGCGATCTAGCGCCTCATTGCGGTTTCAGCATTGTTTTTCATGCGCGTTCGCAATCATAGCGTTATCGAAACATGTTGCAAAATTGCGATGACGTCGAATGGAACGTAGCAGGTTAGCACACCTGCTTCGTTCCATTCATTTACAAACAATGCCAGAAACGTTGTTTTCGCAATTGTAATAATTGCAATTCTTAAGTCATTCTTTTATCTGATCCAATTGGAATCGAATATTCGACTCTGATGACTCCTCTAAACACCATTAAACCTTTATCGTCACAAAGCTCGTTAATGTGCTTATCAGGGCATAAAAGTTTGTTTCTATTAATGACTAACAATTCATTTTCACTGAATCATCGAGGATCTTTACTTACATGTCAGCATAATCAGCGGTAACAACACCCTGAAGAGCAGGGCTGAGATGATAAAGCTGCCCATTATCAGCGAATTGTGTAGGAATTATTCGGTTACAGACTAGGATGGCGAATTCACCTGAAAAGCAATTCTGCATTGCACATGATTGTTTATTCATCGAGTATTCGATCGAAATCGAAATGGATTTTATTGCAATGATATGAAAACACGACATTAAAGCATTCATCTCCTTACAAGCATGCCTTACATTAATTACAAATCGCATTATTGGATAACATCATCGGAATAAATAATTCAGTGATCGAAGCAGTTAGCATTATCAATCTTCTAATTGATTGATTCAGCGGAATGCTGATGGATTTCAAGGTTCATGCTAATCTGGACTAAATCTGGGCCATCTTCATTGAAATATTTATTCCACCATGTTTTACACATTAAAATTATTAACAATTAAAATTATTAAGACATGTTTTTTACAAAAATAAAAGTATAAGCGAATCTATGATACGCCTGTAAATGAATCAGACAAGGAAACAAACATTTTATTGATAATTTCAAGAGAAAAACGTGAATTTGAAATGCCAGCTAGTTAAGCCGGTTGAATGGCAATAAAATCATCAAGGTTTCATCGCATTTGCCGAATCATGAATCATTTTCCAGGCATGGTCAATTGGATCCAAGCGCGTAATTAAAGCAAGAGCCGAGCCCTTTGACAAACGCACGTCATCACCTGCGAAATGGAACTGTCCTGGAAAGGACAGCGTTGTCCCACTTTAACTAATCCCACCGTCCGCCTCCGCCGACCGGGGGGAAGATCGCGTGAAGCGAATCAGATTAATGCGCATCGTAAAAGCGGCAGTGAAGACGAAACGAATGGACTCACCTAGTTTCCTTCGTGCAAGCCCATCTTGTTAGCAAATGCATGCACATTGAGCGTGCGATTCATAATCAAGCGGAAATTATAATTAAACATGCCATCAGATGTCCTTTCGTAAACGAATCTCTCTTCCACACCCTTCAAACTGTTCGAAACGCATTCTGCCTCGTGAGCATGCTGGCACATGTCATATCAGATCATTGAGATACAGATGATTGTTTGCAAGCATCACACGCATCGCCATGTCAACAAGCGGATTAACCCTTTCCGATATTGGCATGCAATAGTGCAAATCAGCCCCTGCAGGGTGCCGTGAATGAAATCCAATTGGAAATGGGAGTTGCTTACTCTGCTTTCCAATAGGTTATATTCCAAAATCAGCAATTTATAAACGAGGTAGTAGAGAATAGAGTTGCTACATTGTTGGCGCCAAGCTCTAATATTGATAGTAATTGCGAAACGACGACGATTATGGCATGTAGCAGCCAAACCGGAACCATGCATTCGTGAACATTCCCGGCTGTAAACTGAGAAGTAGAAGTTGCATCAATCCCAAATGTGCTTGCCTTCCTCTAACGCGATTGGGAGAGGTTACCGCGGCTCTGATTTATGCAACACACAATGCTTTGATAACTCTTATCTATCCAGGAACGTTATGCTAACAACTAACGCTAATTCAGTTCTTTATTCATCTTTGCTTGGTCATGAACAGTCAAGTCCTTGTCGAGCAAATCACAGAAATGTATTGCAGCAAAATTGTTGTCTCAAGAGACAAGCAGTCATGTTGGAGATCCAACTGATAAATAATAAGCTATAAGGCACTTTCCCTCTATGTTAACAATGCATGCTTCAACATGAAAAATAATGGCGGCTAAAATAGTTGTTGGCAACAAGATGGCGGCGATGCGCAAGCGATTACCCCAAGAGATACAAGGGTTTCGCGCCACGGTTGCGATCGCTGTGCTTGTCGCACGATTCGATCACAGCATCACTGATCTCCAGCAGACAAAAGGCTTCGGCCAGTTGTCTGCGTTTGGCGTCGCTCCGCTCCTCGTAGTCCATGCCCAGCAGCTTAGCTGTTCGGGGCACGTAGAACTCGTCGTTGGCAATCAAGGCCTGGTACCCGACAATGGCGAGCAGCTTGACGGGGTCTCGATCTAGACTGGGATTCAGAGCGTCCATGATTGCGACCTGCCGCTTCAGCTTGAAGTGCGCATTGCGCTCCTGGACCGCATTCAGAATGCACTGCTTCAGGTTCTTCATGATGCGCGTGCGGTGCGCGTCGGCATCCTCAAGGGCAGTTGGTTGGCGCTCGGACACCGGCAAGAGACGTGGGTCAGGGTCCAAGATGGTGTGCTCGGAGCAGGAGGCCGTCAAGTCGAAGTGGACTATGGGTTGGACCGGTTGGTCGGCGTCCAGGTCGCAGAAGTGGTTGCGCATGTACTCGTCGGTCTGCTCGCGGTTGCACCGGATGGCAGCCCGACTCATCTCGGCTTCCTGGACACAGAGGTGCGCTAGGACCGCTAGGATCTGCTGCGCAACGAATCGACTTACATCTTGCTGAATCTGGTAGCCCAGGTCCTCTTCAAAGTCGTGGTAGTAGTTAGTGTTCATCGTGGCCTGTATTAGATCTGCGACTTGCTTCAACGACGACTAGGCTGATAGTGTGAGCAAAAATGCCCTCTTTCTAAGAGTTTTGCTCCTTTTTGCGATTGCCATGGCAACACCCGAAAGGTAGCGGGCCGGCCGCGGCACCCTCCTCCAATTCGTCGCAGTTATTGGTGGACTTTAAAATGACCATTGTTATTGTGAAGTTTAAAGGAGTTAAATATCGAGTAGGGGAGCATTGCCAGCTGCCGTTCGAAGTTCCATCGGTTTGCGACCTTGAGAGTGGAAACTCAGGTAAAGGAAAGCAGAGGAATGCAAAACTTCGCATAGCGATTTTATTTCGAAGATATTGTACATTGAATTCGGCTAAAAGTTAGTTTCGAGACATCACCTCGTTGTTCTCGTCGCGCACGTAATCGTAGCTGTACCCCGTATCCATCGAGATGCCCGTTTCGTCCATGCTCATGCTGCTGTTCTCCGTCACGTTATTGCAGGTATCCGCCTCCTCCATTCCGATTGCGGGCAGCTCCTGCCCGCCCCGCTTCGCCGCAATTGCTTTGAGCAGAGCGCGCGCCTGCTCTTTGGTCTGCAAAGCAAAGTTGCGCTGCGAAAATCGGTTGTCCCCTCGTCGGTTACATCATGCATCGACTGGGGGACCGCCGAATTTCCGCTCAAACACCTGCCTGCTTGCCCGAGCATTCGATTTGATTTGAAACGAAGCAGGTAGAGACTTGCTGGCTCAAATACGCATCTAAGCTCGAAAAATATTGAAAACTGACCTCATCGTGCTCCAGACACCTGTAGGCGCAGTTGTAGGCCTCGTCCAGGCGGCCATACTGCAGATGCGAGTTGGCCAGGTAATGCAGAGCTCCGTAGAACTCGACCTGCTCCTCGTAGGCCATGGTGTCCACGTTGGCCGTCTCCCTGCAGATGTACTCCGTGTAGACGTTGGCGGCCGCTAGACACATGCCGTACTTGTCGTACATCTTCGCTAGTTTGATAAGGGCTACGCGCTCGATGTCGCCGACGCGGCACGCCTTGTGGTAGCACTTGATGGCGTTCTCCACCTTGTTGAGGCGGTCGTAGGTGTCGCCGAGCGCGATGATCATGCGACTATCGTTGGGCCGCAGTTGCTGCGACTGCTTGTAATAGTACAGGCTGTACGAGTGCATCTTAAGGATCTCGTAGGTCTGGCCCAAGCCGTACCACGCGCGGTAGTCACGCTTATTGATCTCGATCGCCTGCCGGTAGCTCTGGATCGCCGCGTTCGTGTTCTTCATCTCCATGTACTCGTGACCCATCAGCGTCCACGCCGACAGGTAGTACGGGTTCAGTTTGAGCGCGCGTTGGAAATAGAGGACTGCTTTAGGGTGGTCTGACCGGAGACTATAGTAATTTCCTGTATATGCAACAGAGCAATTTCTCATATACCCAATGCAAATGGAAAGGGAGATTGAATGGGAACTGGTCCCGGAAGGTTCATTACAGAGCATATCTGAGTAGAAAACGATCCGCATTAAGGTAGTTTATAGCATATATCACAGGTCAACAAGTACCTAAACATACTGGGTCTATACAAAGGCCCCATGCGCAGATACTTCCAGAAAGTGGGAGGAAAGAGCCAAAAATATTGCAGATGCTGTAGAAGGAGCAGAAAGTACCCAGGTCAGCGGAATACTGTTTGAAAGAGGAGGAAACACCTACACATGTTATGGGAGAGTTTGGCAAAAGCACCCTGGATGAATCTAATGGACTTCTACGTAGGCCAGAAGGATTCAAAAGAACCGATGTGCATGGGACACTGTTTAGAAGAGGACACACCCAAACTTATTGTAGGAGAGTATGCCAAAGATATCCTGGAATGATCTAATAGATCTCTACGAAGATCGGAAGGACCGGAAGGAGAAGCAGGGAGATCTAATCACACATTAAAGTATTCAGTTGTAGTTTAGAGCTCTATCTTCGCCATGTTTGCTCCAGGACCATTAAACACTGCATGAAAGTGCTTACCAATGACGCAGCATGTCTCCAATCGGTACTTGTCGATCGAAACGGCTGTTTGGGCCAAATCGGCCAGTTCAGATTTCAGTTCTTTGACGTAGAGCAGATTGGAATAAGTGTCTAGATTATCCAGTCGGTATGGGTCGACGTCCAAAAGCTGCTGGAACGTGGCGATTGCCATCTCAAGGTCACGCCGATTGTGGTAGATAATGGCCGTTTGCGCCATGAGGTGGGAGCTGCTCTCAAAGCCCATGTTCAGCAAGTCGGAGCAGATCTGCAGCGCTTCGTCGTTGTTCAACTGCTCGAGGTAGGAGTGGGCCAGAAAGAACTGCTTGATCCAATGGTCGGGCAGTTCAATGGCGTTCAGCATCTTCTTATTGGAAATGAGGAGCGAGAGTTCCTGCCAGGCGGACCACAGCATCGGCGTCTGATTAACGGACTCGACGAAGACGTCGATCGCCGCATCGATCAGATCCAGCTTCTTCAGCACGACGCCGTACAGGTAGAGCAAGTAGCCGTCTAGCTTCTTGTCGGCGTAGTCCTCCTTTAGCGCACTACATAAGTCCTTGAGGCCCTGGTTCTTGCTGGGGTCCGGTGGGCAGCTGGCGTCCGTCATGTTATCGAGTTTCTTTTTTTCAATGCTAAGGTACTTGGCGTAGTAGAACAGGAATTTGGTTTTCGGGTGCGCGCAGTCCTTGAGGAAGAACGCGGCGCGGTCATACTCCTTAACGTCGAAATAGGCTCGCGCAAGGTCAAAGTTCTCATTCTCTTCGCCGCAGTCGTCCGGGACGGTCAGTTGGGCTGCGCTCTCCGAGATTTTCACCTGTTTTATCGAGAAATTCAACTCTGCCAGCCATTTTACGCACTGATATAGACTGCGATCACTACACGCCTTTATCGCTTGAATCAAATCACGCTTGACCTGTTGTAAATCCATCGGTAAAGAGCAATAATTGTTCTACTTCGATTTATAGGTTATGACACTTTTGGGCTCTGAGTTTACAACCTAGTGGTCCTCCTTGATATTTTTATGATTCCACAGAATATTTATCAATTATGTAACACGAGTTTGATGGCAAATGCACAACTACACGGTGGTAATCTGCTGATAGGAAACCTTGTGTGGGGCTGGGCGCTCTTATAACCAGCTGAAGGCAAAGCTATCCTCGACTGACCCACCAAACCCTGGCCTTATGCTATGGTCCTCCTCTTGGGTATATGCTATCCTATGCACAACTGCACGGTAATAGCACGTTGATGAGAAACCCTGTGGGGCTAGCCGCTTGTTTAGGCAACTGAAGGCAATGCTGTCCTTGACTGACCCACCAAACCCTGGCCTTATGCTATGACCCTCCTCTTGGGTATATGCTATCCTATGCACAACTGCACGGTAATAGCATGTTGATGGGAAACCCTGTGGGGCTAGCCGCTTGTTTAGGCAGATGAAGGCAATGCTGTCCTTGACTGACCCACCAAACCCTGGCCTTATGCTATGGCCCTCCTCTTGGGTATATGCTATCCTATGCACAACTGCACGGTAATAGCATGTTGATGGGAAACCCTGTGGGGCTAG
>JAOEHK010021580.1:0-27399 GCA_025447835.1 Labidoglobus nevermanni | reverse complement strand
GGACACAAATAGTAAAAAAGGACAGTCCTAGCGAGAGTTTTGGTCGAAATAAAGATATACTTTTGTGATGTGACACGTCACAAAAAAATATGTTCATATTTTTCGAATGTTGACACACTCAGCTAAAAAAGTTCGCCATCACTGCTATAGAGTCACATTCGCGAGGACTGTACGCCCATTGATGACGGAAATGTGACACTATGTCAGATCGCACACGATCGCGGAAACAGGAAAGTAAAAGCGACTAGCGGATTGCCCTAACAGCTTCGCTATACGGAATACCTCCCGAAGTGAAAACAGCGACGTGAACTCGTTCAGTATTGCGCTTCTCCTCTGCAGGATATCCTCCAACGACGGAGGACGGAAGTGCATGCAAACACGTTCGCGGTTCATGCAAACGGCCGCGACGTGATCCGTGGTCATCATCTTCTGGAGGATCTTGTACTTGAAGATCCAGACCCTGCATGGGAAGCTGTACATGGGAAGCTGTAGACTAGATGCACCATTTATAGAATCATTAAAATTGTCATCCTTAGCGCTTTTTAATTGATAACTTATCTCTCGCGGAATTAATGTGCAATCATTTAAAAAATAAGATTATTAATTAAAACTTGAAATTTTCATCCAATCATTTGAAGAAGCGACAGAATATCCCGGAATTGGAGCACAATTTCACGAATTTCAACAAGTTTTAACACTTTCGATTCTCTTCCTGAATGCTAGAATAGCTGCAAATAGAAATCTTATCATAAAATTTAATGGAAATCGTGATAAGATTGTGCAAACAAACATGTTAATCAGTCTTTTCAATCTATTCCATTCCTATGAATTGAAAGCATACAAATACTGAAATCTATTGAAATTAGCATATTTCCAATCACTCGCTAGTTTTTCTCAATTGCGCTATTTCAAATTATCATTTATAATCGAAATCGAATGCGTAACGCATTCATCAGGCTGCACATTGAGGGATAGAATGATGAATTTCGTTCAAATTCTTGAGGGCGAACTAACCCGAATTATGAATGATGATTAATCGTCTCATAAATACTACTTTCAAGCGCCTCAGCTTAGCGTATTAGCGAAAATCTTTTGGAACGCAGCGAGGCAGATTATCACCCTGCAATGCTCTACAGCAACTACAATTTAACGAACCCTGCGCACATAATCCGCAATTTAACAACAAATACGTATCTCCAGCTCAGCTCTGTGCGAATAGAAAGCTTGGGGTAACTCAGTAGATATAAAGTAAGTCGCAACAACGCTAAATTCTAACAGCAAATTCTCCTGATATCATTATATTGCGCATTTGATTAAAATTTTCATTCTTTTCCGCATTGAAAGTGCTGCAACTTTTTTAATTAAGCAGGAAATCCAAAAGCAAAATGTTGCCATGCTGGAGGATGGTAATTGTATTCGATTGCCATGTATTCTTTTGTTTCCCTCGCAGTCTACCCTCTCCGACGCTGTTGTTTTCCGCTTTGCCATTTTTTCGCCAACGATTTCCTGGCTGCAATTACCGACTTTTCCTCAGATAGTTGCAATTTTATTTCGGTTGCATCCCTAGCTTGCTATTTGTGTTCGCAGTCATCCCAACAAATCACTAGACAAACAATAGACCTAAACCAGATAACGGAAATCAATTTAAAGCGAAGGCAACTGCGTTAACTTACTCTATCAAATGATTATTGCTCTCTGAGTAGAATTTTTCTTTGTCGGCATTTGCAGCGAGCAGAGTGACTTCTTCCTGCTTGTTCTTCCTGGCATGTTAATGTTGTTTGTAGGGGCATCCACCTGCAATGGTGTTGACAGCCTAGATTTGTTCGGCACATGGTGATGATTCGAGGTGCTTGACAACTTTTCAATTTCAATGAACTATGCGGCTGGCATTCGAGTGCGAGCATTTTTGTGCCACGAATTTCCAATTTCGTCGCGTTCTATTTGTCCGATAAATTTGCCGCAACTGCAAACTGCGGCTGCCGTTATCCGGCGAACGCAATAGGCATTAATGTTGCCGTCTGCCGAAAGCCGCGCATCCCATGATTGCCAGTCGCCTGTCGCTTATTATCATGCAAGTGATTGCAATCATAAACCACGCTCAATTCTCGCATCAACCACCCCGCTATCAGTTGAAATGTGGCGCAACAAATAAGCCGTCATAATTGCATTTGAAAACTTGCAAACTGGCTGCCTGCCTCCGTATTATTGCAAAATGTATTTGCACGCAAAATGCCATGAAATTAGACGCGAAAAACCGCCAGACGGAACAATGGGCAAAGTTTCGATGCGTCAACTCTCATTGTTTGCTTAATTTACTTCGCTGCAAATAAGATACGCAGCATAAATAAATAAATTTTCATTTTTAAATCACTTTTCATGTTCGTCAAATGGCAACTTTGTAACCCATCGATAACAAAAATATTTGTCGCCGATTTCATGCCCATGTTCAGGCTGATTTTGCAAAATCCTTTATTTTCTTTGCCTGGAACAAGATAAAGGTCGGATAAACTTGATAACGTCCATGCTGGGTTTGCATTGTCAGCGAACTGTTGCAGAATCAAGAGAGTAGTCCCCGTTACCTTAGCATTCCCAATTCGTAAATGCATTTGCACTTTATAGATAATTGCGTTGCGCCGCTCTCTTTCTGTCTTATCGCAAGTCTGCACTCTCGAGCGCACTGAAACGGAAGTAGCAAAAGCTATAAATTCACAAGTGTCCAGTCGGAGCATTTTTTGCGCTTCAGACTTGCTTCGATTCATTGCTGCATCAATATTTGCCGTATTTATTTCGCTTCAAATAAGATAAGAGAGGGCTAAACGAGATTGCGGACCGGCCCTACGCATCCGCTCCTCATCGATAGCATCAGTCAATGTCCCAGCCGCTGAAATTGCGATTGCAGCCATAAAAAGCGCACATTTTTATCAGAGCCTCCAGCTGCCAGACATGCTAGCGCAGCCTCACACACATCTGCACCCGATTTGTCTACTTCATTGCTCATTCATGAGCTTGCATATTGCAAAGATCCACTTTTGACTCGAATAGTGCTAACTGGAATAAAACTCATTAATACTCTTCCCCTGACGCGAACGCAAGATCATTAATTAATCCAGCTGACACATTTGTTATCAATCGCAAACTTTAACAATCAAAGTACGTCACTTTTAAAGCGACACTTTGTTACACAACAAATTGATTTAACAAGACGTTCGGCGCAGTATTATTAAGTAATTCAGATATTGCAGGGAATATGCCTCTCAAATTGCCAATTAATCTTATCTCTCCGCCCAAACTGGGATTTGAAAACTTTGAACATTCTTAATTTTCCTCTACGTTCATGTGGCCACAAATAATCACGCGAGTTTCTCTTCAGACTACACAACCTTGTGAATTATTAAATTCATCATCAACCAAGGTTTCCTCAACTTCAGAACTTCTCCCTGGGGATGCTCATAGACATTCAGGATGCGCTCAATTTAAATCGCAAATAGCGCCAGCCAACTGAAAGTACTCCAATGTCATTAAACAAATTTCGACCGACGATTGACCCAGCAGTCACATGAATGCTTTTAAATAATTCATACAATCACATTCCTGCTCCAATTTCTATTCGCATTTATATAATGCAGATGTTTTAAAAGCAGACCTTTTTCGAATGCGAAATTGCAACCTGGCAACTCCAGGTGCGGCTCGGCCGAGGAGCCGAGGAGCTTTGGAAAATTTCCTTACAGGCATAATTGAATTTATGAACAGGCGCTCTTAGTTTACTTAATTATAAAGTTGTAGGAAAAGTACGCGTACGGCAGTATTTAGCAGGCAGCCGCAGCTTCCGCCCCCGGCTTCTTTGCCAGTCACGCTTGTGCGTACAAACGCCATTACGCCGAAGGTAGATATGTAACTTTCTTCGGCATCTATGGGGTGAGCGCTTCATCCCCAGCTCACTCTTGTCGATGTAGTAAATTCACATGGATTAATTCATCTCCATCTTAGCTGAGCTGATCATTTATTTCTATCATCCTGGAATGCATATATTATGGTCAGTGACGAGAGAAACCGGAAAAGTTGATGAACATCTTACAATCTCGAGTCAATTGCAAGGCGGGCCGCAATTTCCCGTCCTGCATCCGACAGGCACGTGGCGAGTGGCATTGTTTGCGCGCGTTTTTGCACCCTGATGTCCTCCACCTTCGCAGTGACCGCCGCTCGAGAATTCCTTCCGGTGCGTGCTGCTACCGGCGGCCAGCAGCATCCCGTAACCGGATAACCGCCGCTCGTACAAATATGTTAGATTGCGCTATTTTCCAGCGTGAAAAGATGCTTCGTCTAGTTTCATATTCTTCCCTTTTCGTTTCTCCACAGGTATTTCATTAAGCTTCGATGACGTAAATCAATGACGAACAAAAATCCGATTCTGCTCTCTTCCAGGTGCTCCACATTCTCTCTTATTCTGTTGAACTGTTTACAGTCAAAATAGAGCTGTTTCGTCATGTCGGTACAATTAATTGCAAATTCATTACCTATTCCCTGAAGATCTTCCACCGAAACGGCGAGTAATGATTTATTGAATAAGCTGACATGGAAATATTCGGCGGATTAGCTGCCATCAATATTTCCAACTCATGTCCATGCAAAATCGATGCGATTACGCTTTAATGCCGATAATTACGCTCATTGCGATAGTAAACTGTGGCGAAATTGGCACATTGCACGCGCGATTCGCATCTCTCGCTGGCAATTGATGCGTTTTGTGCGAACAATATGTAATAATTTGCAAGCAAGCGTGTTGCGTCAGCCAGCTGCAACTTCCATCAAATATTTCATGCACAATAAAATCACACGTCGATTTACACGAACTGCATCAATGCAGCCGGCGCATTTATGGCATGTCGACGTGATGAATGTAACTGCAAATTGCCAGTTCACCCTCTCAGCTACGAGGTGGTGCATCTTCAGTGGTGATATGGCCTGAACAATTTCAACACGTTATTGACAAGAAGACGAAGGATGCTGAATTATTGAAGGAATGGTAGAAATTATTGAAATCGCAGCGCAAAAATCGCACGAATTTGGCGTGGAAAAACAATGCATTCAATCGCAATGAATTCCAAACGGAATTCAGTGCGAAAACCATAACTTTTCCACGATGTCAGCGATTAATTGCCAACGGAAATGATTGAAGCGCGCAAAACTAACAGGAGAACCGCGTAGGGAAATCAGAATTGAAAAATAGCGAACGCAGTGCTATCTCTGGGCAAAAAAGCAGCCGTGATCGCCAAAGCAAATGATTCATAGCAGCCAGAGGCAACAGAACCGTCGCCGCTCTTGGATTTATCGAGAACGACAAACGGATTAAAGACGCATCGCCGCTGACAATTCAGCATCCAGTCCGGAAGCAGGACGTAGGCGAATGAATTAGGAATTGCGGCGAATGCATCCACTTTCGGCGCCGCTGTCCATCACTCCAATGTTCGCCTCAGCCAGGATGCTGCTACAGTTGGAGTCACTTGAGGTATCGTATTGATTGCGTCAGGGCCAGCGCGCAGTCTTCACGTGGAAATGAAATTGCATCTGTAGCCAGAGAAATAAAGGGCCATTAGAAGGCGGCTATTTACGGTGCGCGCACGGCAGCGCTAATCAAATTTACAGAAAGACTGTTTTACTACTCACTTGTTGTCATTGCCTTTGCGTCCTCGCAACTATACGTCTCTGCTTCACGCGCTTTATTGCCCTTTGACCCATTTGCTTGTTTGTAAATGCGCTCGTTGCACTTGCAATCGACTCAAATGTTTACAGCACTTAGCAATTCTACGGCAGAAAATAAAAGATAAGCAACATGAAAACAGTTATTGTTCAACCTACCCAATCAGAAGTCATCTATTCAACGCAGATTTTTTCATGTCATCAACATAAACCACAATAAAACAAACAAATAACTTCTTTTCGAGCTATATCGCTTATACCGCAATTGAATTTTTTACACCCAGCGCATTAATTTCCACCACGATAGGCAACCACATATACATTCCTAATTACTTCTTGTAATTGTTCTTGATGATCATCAACAGAACATGCAATTCAAGGCCTATGAAAGAAAATACACTTTTATCTCTAACTTGAAACAAAACGATACGTATAGGGCGCTGAATGCGTATGATTATTACATTTTCTGCATCGCTAAGCGGAAGCTGACGGAATTGGACCTATGGTCGGCATTCAACAATTCCATCACGCTCATCTTCTCATTGAATATGTTCCCGCTTGCTGGATTCATCTGGATGCAATGATAATGGCCGCTTGGTTACAGGATTGCTGGTGAACGCCATTAGATTCGGACGTTTTTGGCCACCATGTCGTCCTTGGACGGCATGATGCTGAAGAGTGCCAATGGTCCAATTAAGGCAATCACCACCGCCTTTAGGCTGCATGTAAACGACGTTGTTGCTGAGTCCACTAACGGTACGTTGATTATGGAAATCCTTTTTTAATTTTGACCTCAACTTCCCCGAATTCTTGATGGGTTTGTAGTTGCGGAAGTACCGACATTCAGGTCCTAGATGGTGCGGTCTTGCTCGTGTTTCGTTGGTGTTGATTTATGCCTTCATTACTCCCTTATTTCCGTCGTTGTGGTATGAGTTTGCACATTTGCATTCTCTGCAAATGGGGAAGTTGGTTGCTCGACCTTGAGAGGTGATAGAGGTATGGTCGACTTTGCATTGCAGCCTTTCAAGAATTCCCTTCGCCATGGGGGAGCGCGGACGGCGTCGGAGGCGACGATCTGCTGCTGGCTGCGATCTCTTCGGACGACTTCCTCGCCTTGAACCTGACCCAGGTCAACCTGACCCTACTGATCAACGCCTCCGATCTGAACGAGACGACGGGCGCGGTCGGCGGCGACGCGCTCGCAGACCTCATCCTCATGGGCGTCGTCTCCGTCCTGCTGGGTCTCATGATCCTCGTCACAGTCATCGGTACTGCCCTCGTGCCCATTGCCCTCGGCCGCAATCACATCTGACGCGCTTGCAGGTAACGTCTTCGTGATAGCGGCCATCCTGCTGGAGCGCCACCTGCAGAACGTCGCCAACTACCTGATCGTCTCTCTGGCGGTGGCCGACTTGATGGTCGCCTGCCTGGTGATGCCTCTGGGCGCCGTCTATGTGGTGAGTAATGACCTGCTCAATAATTCCATATGCGAACATAGTTAGGGTCATTCCATTACGTTTGAAAGGTCTGAAATTGCGGCCAAAGTTGGCAGATGATGTATTGCTTCTTCTCTCTGAATCGTGATGACAGTCTGCGTGGGGACGTAACTTAGGAAAGCCGCTGCAGCGGCTGTTTAAGTGCACTAACTCCCCGGTGGAATGCGAATGCATCAGCATAAAGAGGACGCGCGGAAGCCGTAAACAAAGTGGGCTGCATCCTTCCAGTAGGTCAATCTTGCCTCCTGGCTGCGTCGTTTATTACGCCAACTTTCAACGCAATCCTGCCGAGAGACCAAGACGCGATTTCCTCGCTATTTATTCTTCTGCGTCTGCGTCTTCGCTGGCCAATTGTTGTCTGCCGATTGCCGACTTTCAGAGTCCATCCGGTTAATGGAATCTAGGCAATTCACATGAGCACGAGCCGCTCCAAATGCATTAAACATTTGCCATCGCCGAATCCAATTGCTGCGGATTTACTCCGCTACCACTTCTTCCCCAATTGCATCGTTCCCGCCATTGATAAATGTTCCAGACAAATTTGTCCTTCATTTCCTTCAGTATCGACTAATTCGTTCATTCCAATTAGTTCCAATGTGCGAAAACCTCGTTTAGTTACAAGCCCGTCCCAGTCTGGCCTTGGCAATATCGATCGAGTTTGCATTTGGAAAAAGTGAACAAATTGACGCAATTTGCGGAATTAATTGTTGTCCAGTTTGAGCAAACTAGTCAAAAAAAAAAAGAGTTGCTATTGGGCGTGTCACTGCAAACAAAGTATCCGAAGCGGATGGCGGCAAGAAAGCCAGACCGGACGTCATGGCGTCATTCAAGCAGAAGGAGGACGAATGCCGCTGCGTCGCTTGTTTATAAACGCCCCTATCTCGAATGCCGCTGCGTGATTAATGAAACGCGCAATTAATTTCAATTAATTGCGCGCTCTAATTGCGTCAGGAATAACCCGTTGACAAATTAAGCGTCGCCGAAAAAGGCGCACTTCCTCGCTGCTTGTTGACGTCACTCATTAGCGACTACTCAATGGTCGCATTTTGTGCCTCGATCGAATCGAATCGCAGGCAGCAATTGGCGGGGTAATTAGGGCGCTAATTAGACGTGTTGAGTGCAGCTGTGTGCGCGACTGGCGCATAGTTCGACATGCAAATGATGGTAATTACAATCAGGCCGATGCGCTCTTCACATTCACTCCCGCACTCAATCAGTTCGCCGTTGCCCACTGGTTCCTCCTAATTGCATTTGTCGGGCTCCGCGCTGCGAATGCTGATGATCAGCAGATGACATCCATCTGAGTTGAGTTGGCTAAGAAAAACAAGGGAAGCCAAATGCAAATCGAGTCCATTTTGAGTTTGCCTCCCAATCCCATTGTCCTTCGTCCTGCTTGTGTTTGCATGACGCTCGCACCACGTGAATAATTACGCCACGTTTCCGGCAGTGCGTGCCAATCTACAACAAATAAATCAAGACGACGAAGACAAGGACGCCATGTTCCCTAACCTTCCAGCAACCTCCATGCCCATCTCAGTAGCTTACGTTATTTCCTTGTAGATAAGCAATAATTGGATAATGGGTCCGGAAGTATGCGATATGTGGACCACCATCGATGTGATGTGTTGCACCGCATCGATCTTGCATCTGGTGGCGATAGCAATGGACCGGTGAGCAGATATCCGCCATTTGCAATATTTAGCGTTAATGGCGGTTGAGATGTGCCTTATATCATTAAACGCCCCAAAGGATGCACTTTGAATTATCCAGTAGTTCCTGAGAAAAACCACAAAAGCTTGGAACTCGGCGATGATGGCATCGCAACTCGGCGATGACGTCATCGCAGTTATTGTGGGTTTTCACAGGAACTACTGGGTAGATTGGCATGATTCAAAGTGCATCCTGTGGGGCATTTAATTACGCATCTGATGATATAAGATTCATCTCTGAATTCCTGCTAGTTCCGACGCGACCAAAGTCCTATAAGAAAGTAAGACCTCTGGGCATTGTCGTGTAGGTACTGGGCCGTGACGAACGTGGTGTACACCCGCAACAGCCAGCGCATCATCGTGATGATCGTGATGATCTGGAGCGCGGCGCTGGTGGTCTCGCTGGCGCCGCAGATCCCGCAGTTCGGCTGGAAGGACCCGGACTACCTGACCCGCATCAACGTGAAGAAGCAGTGCCTGGTGAGCCAGGACGTCGGCTACCAGATCTTCGCCACGTCGTCGACGTTCTACGTGCCGCTGCTCGTCATCTGCATCCTCTACTGGCAGATCTTCCAGACGGCGCGCAAACGCATCCGGAAGCGGCGCGAGATGCGCAGCCGCAACGTGACCAAGGCGGCCGCGGCCACCAACAACAATGGCGGCGGCGGGGGCGGTGGTGGCGGGGGCTTCCTCGGCAAGCGGCGCTTCCGGCGCTCCTCGCCGCCGCCCAAGACGGCGCTGGTGATGGTGGAGGGCCAGTCGACGGCCACCACCAACACCACGATGGAGGAGGCCGGCAGCGACGCCGTCACCGCGTTCACCATCAGCCAGCCATCGAACAACGTGAGTCCGGAGCATGTGCCGGCGCCGGCGCCGCCGCAGCCGCCGCCTCCAGCCCCAGTCAGCGCCGCCAAGGACCGGAAGGAGACGCTGGAGGCGAAGCGGGAGCGCAAGGCGGCCAAGACGCTGGCGATCATCACCGGCGCGTTCGTCATCTGCTGGCTGCCGTTCTTCATCCTGGCGCTGGTGATGCCGCTGTGCGGGGAGCAGTGCTCCATCTCGCCGTACGTCATCTCGTTCTCGCTGTGGCTGGGCTACTTCAACTCGACGCTCAACCCCGTCATCTACACCATCTTCAATCCGGAGTTCCGGCAGGCGTTCAAGCGCATCCTCTGCGGCCGCCATGGCGGCCATCGGCGCCGCCACTTCCGGCCGCCGCCGATCGGATAGACGCCGCCTCTGTCTTTCGTTCCTTCGCCTCGCTACAAACGTCTTTCTCCTGTACATAGTCTCGGTGCGCAAGTGTGTACATAGACCTGTAGTCGTTGAAGAGGGCTGTAAATACTAGGCGTAGGCCACATATCCGAGCGCGCGAATGTCGATGTCGTTTTTATAAAGCGTCTACACGTGTAGCAAGTCGTAGCAGCAATAGCACTCATCAATAGCAGCGGCCATTTGAATTTGCTGCGTCTGACCTCATTTAGCATTTGTACGAATATCATTTGAGGACCATGATCATCATCATTATCAGGGACGAGATTCCGTTGCCGCTTCCGTTCACATCGTTCTTCTCAATGCGAATCGCAAAGGTGCGAAATAGATGTAAATCCAATACGAACTAGCAGTAATTGCATACGATTGACTAGGAACTACAACTGCTACTCGCTTGTCTCTCGTCTTTGTCGTTGTGTTCATGCGTTTGCCATTGCTGGCGGAGGCGGAAATGGCCCGCCCGACTCATGTTATCATTGAACTCGTATTGTGATACAAAATGGTGCGCTAGCCGAATTACACCAAACTGCGTAATTGTAAGTCGACGCTGCTCATCTCAACAATCTTGATTCCGGTTGCGTTCTTGCTGAAACATGCATATGTTCATTGCTGTGTGCGCAATCAAGTCTTATGCCATCTAGAAACAACGTTCATCGCATTCTACAAATTACCACTAATTATTCAAATAAATATAACATGTTGAACGATTTAACCGTCATTTACATCTTATCCTTCCTTCCGGCACTCTTCCGGTAAGTTAATTATATTTTATTTCCTTGATGAGTGAAATTATCAATTCCTCTGCCTGAATAATCTTGCGGACATAAATATACATCTGCACTGACATGGCAATTGCGTCTTTTATTTCTTTTAAACTTTTTAAATATTTAGTTTTCAACTTTGCTGCATATTTGGTTGCCTACTTGAAACCTCTAATATTGGATCGAGAAAGATGAATATCTACATGATAAAACGACTAATTACGCACTTCTTTCACAGGATGTGTGAGAATTTCAAGTTATGATTAATTACTTAATTTTAAATTCAAAATTCGCAAAGTCACGCCAGAGGGATTTATACTAGAGGGCGCTGCGCAAGGGACGCTTAGCCATTGCCACGTTACAGTGCTTAAATTGAAGTTAATCGGCCTAATGATTGGTAAATCATTGATAATTGTTAATTAGTGGCAAGTGAAGAGATCTTAACGCAGAGCACCCTCATCAGACCAATCTGGCTGCATCAAAATACGTCTTAAGACGTTTTTCAAGGTACACTTTTTCTTAACCTCAAAACACGTTTCACATCGTTCTTGGCGAACGATTTTAGTTTCTTTACAAGTAAGTTATCGATTCAGGAACGGTAAGGATACCAATGTTCAATGTTTTTGACAAAAATGTTGCGGAAAGTGGCGCATCAAAGTGAAGTGAACGTGAATTCTGAGTGCTGTGTTGTGCAGTTGTTGAGCTTTCCCTGCAGGTTCTGAAATGGTAAGCAAAACCTTGAATCGGTTGCGTTGTATATTCATCCCCCGCCGTTGGGGGTGTCTTGTAGAGAAGAAACGGTATACTGAACAAGCTCCCAAGTAATGAGACATTCCCTAAGGTGTTTCATACCTTGTCCCTCTTTACCCACTCTTAGAGCATACCCATTTGGGATTGTTCACAGATTGGTTCCCTGTGTATTTGGTTCTGTTTGCCTATTAATTAGGTTTCGATCCTTTTCCTATTGGAAGCTATCACAGTTATAGTTCATTGTCGCTTCTTTGTGAGCTTTTGCTTAAAAAGCTCGGAGAGCAGTCGCTTGGCAATACAGAAAAGCCCTATGAGGACGATCATCGTGACGGCGAGCAGGAATGTGGCCACATCGAGAAGTTCGAGCTGATACCATGTTAGCTCCATCCCCTTGGAGCGCAGGTGTCGCGCGCCCTTATGCCGGATCACGTGCTCCACCCAGTAGACGGCCTCTTGCAGCGGGTGTACTAGGCGATCGTTGATCAGTTGGGAGCGCCACCGGGCCGCCTCCATGTAGCTGTAAGAAGCAGGGGACTTAATTCTTTGGGAGTCGGCGCCGGAGCTGTGAATCACCTGGCATTGCGGATGACGGCGTCGAGCGCGTCGAACAAGGTGGCCTCGGTGAGGTCGGCGAGGCGCAGCGCCAGCGCGTACCCGTGGTTGACCGCCTGGTGGATGTTGTTCACCTGGTCGGCGTAGACCGGGATGCCGACGATGGGCTTGCCGTAGCTGGCCGCCTCGATCGTGCTCAGCATACCGCCATGGCTGACGAACGCCCGGGTGTTGGCGTGCGCCAGGATGGCCTGCTGCGGCAGCCACGGCCGGGTCACCACGTTGGCTGGCTGGTCGGGCATCCGGCCCTCCGCCTCCCACTTGCATAGCACGGTCTGGTTGAGGCGCGAGAACGCGCGCAGCATGAGGCGGAGTGTGGCGGCCGGCAGCAGCTCCGACCGCAGGTTGCTGCCCATGGCGAAGAGCACCACGCCGGCGGCGGCGTCGTCCAGCAGGGCGCGGATGTCGTCGGGCAGCGCGGGGCGCGGGCGCACGTGGAAGCCGCCGATCTCGACCAGGTTGGGCACGGTCGGGATAGCATCGCCGACACTGTGGTGCGAATTGGCTAGCACGAGCACGTCGCGCGCGTATAGCAGCTCCTCTAGGGGTGGCGCACGTGGGAACGCGGCGTGTAGGAGGCGGTCGTGGTACGGGAACGCCACCAGGCGCATGTACACCTCCTCGGCGACGTTCGTCAGCCAGTTGTGCATGCGTGCGCCGAAGCCCATGCGGCCGTCGTAGCGCAGGAACACGTTGGGCACGTAGGCGGCCGGCGCCGGGTTCGCCACCAGGTGGTTCACCCACATGCCCGGCATCAGCGTGCTGAAGTGCACCACGGGCACCCGCAGCTCGTGCGCGATGCCCAGCAGGCTCTCGTCGTAGAACTGGTCCAGGATCATGACGTCGAAGTAGCCCCGACGAGCGGCGACGAGCTCCAGCAGCGGCTGGTAGCTCAGCGCGAACTCGGAGACGAAGTAGCCCAGGTGGTAGCAATTGTAGATCTGCCTAATAGGCAGCATGTGCTCCAGGCTCAGCAACATCTTCTTCCTGTCTGAAACGAGCGGCTCCGCATTCGGTTGCGCTCCCTGGCATGCCCACACTTTGCTCTACCTCGAATCGCGTCCGCTAGCCCTTCGAGCAGCAGCTGCGTCAAGCCCTCGGCCTCGGTCTGCTGGTAGGCCGCGACCATGGTCACCTCGTGGCCGTGCTCGAGGAGGCCCTCGGCCAGCCGATAGCCCAGCGTGTAGTGGCTGAACGACGGCATCGGGAAGAGCATTAAAATCTTCGCAGCGCGAACGCGCAGCAGACTTAGCGTTGCGATGCCAACAAGCAGATGTGCTTTCAGGCGCATTATCAATGAGGAACGATGCAGCGTCCAACGGTCGCTCCGTTCTTATAAACTGCTGTCTCCCTGGTTGTCCTTGCTTGTAATCACATGCTACAATTCGCTGTCATTGCCAATCAACAATAGCATGACATTTATGGCAATTTAATCATTGTAGTAGATTCACATGATTGCGTCTTTATTCGATTTGTCGAAACATTGGCTATCATTAGCTGCAGCGAACAGTTCGTGCTGTTCCTTCCTCGTTGCTACATAATTACGATAAATACTATTTCTCGAATAATTAGTCCTATGCTTGAAGTGGAGTTAGGCAACCAAAATAACAATCACATGCTTGGCCAAGATTTCCAATATTTGCGAGAATTTACATTCGAAAACATCACCTTGCCTCGCAGTATTTGCGATATCAATGAATCGCTCTTCGAATTGTTAATTTTTTAATTAAATTGCAAACATTGGTAACCGCAACAACTTGCTATGAGATAGCGAGCAGTGAACTAAAGTGGCAGTGCATTTTGCCATAAGTTGCAATTTGGACATTGCTACTATGCGAATTAATCGGCCCATGAACTACGGCTCAGGGCAACGCAGTTCTTCGTCTATCGGCGTGTGCGCTTACAGCAATAGATTAAAATATCCGATTGATAAGCGATAGTCTAACCTCAAATGCAGCATTTCCTGGTCGCGATTGCCTTTCGCATGTGCAACATTCCCAATGAGAGCGAAGAACTTCGTCATCGGTTTGCTCAGTCTCCTAGCCGTGAGTGTTGTCCTCATCATATTCGGCCAGCAGAAACCGAAGACCATTCAGCATATTGTCAGCTCCACTCATGAGCAGTTACGCAGTTTCAAGGTGCAAATAGAGATGGATCAGTAGTGGATCTGGTATGCGCTAGCCCGTCTGCTGTCGGTTGTAGGTGACGCTAACGGAATCCGCAGCCAGCAAGTCCCTGGCTGCGGACGAGAAGTACCTAAAGCAATTGGGGCTGGTCGGCGACGATGCGGGCGTGTCGCCTCGGCTCGCGTGCCACAACGGCACGCTGCCCGTGATTGTGACCTATGTGATGGAAGGCGAAGAGAGCCAGGCCATCGGCCTGCTGAAGAACGTTGGGAAGCAATTGCCAAATAGTAGCGTGCTAGTGTACAATCTAGGCTTAGGCAATCATGGTCTGAAAACGGTGTGTAGCCTGCTGTTCGTTCGTTGTCTGCAATTCACGCCAACTCGCTTTCCAGCTGCTGAACTACTGCAACAGCAGTCATTGTCAGATTGTTATGTTTAACTTGAACGAGTACCCGTCGCACGTGCAGGACGTTAACTTGCACGCATACCGCCCTGTCGTCATCCAGGTAAATCGGCTCGCACCTCGCTGCCGGTGGGCATTAATTGAGTAAAGCACTGCAGGACGCGCTGCAGCATTGCGGCAGCATCCTGTTCGTGGAGGCGTCGAAGCGGCTGGCGCGCCACACGAGCGCGGAGGCGGTCAGCGGGCTGCACGACGCGGCGGCGAAGGGCGCCGGCGTCGTGGCGTGGCCCATGGAGTCCAAGAACGCCGTCTCGACGCTGACGCACAAGAAGATGTTCGACTACTTCCACGCCGACATCGACAACTTCCTCTTCCTGCCGATGGTGGCCGGCGACGCGCTGCTAGTGTCGAACATCGCCAGCGTGCACAGCGACATCATGCTGCCGTGGGTGCAGTGCGCCCTCACGCATGATTGCGTCGCGCCCATCGGCGCCCAGGCGGCCGGCTGCCGCTTCGACAAGAAGCCACAGTACCGGTACTCGGGCTGCCACAGCTACGACACGTCTGCGCTTAACATCGTCCTCGGCGTCCGCTTCAAGCTGGACTACACCAAGTATACGTATCAGGGTGCGGAGGTCGCGTTCCGCAGCGTCGCCCTCGAGGCAGCCGTGCACGCGCTCCAGGGACTCGAGCAGAACGCGACCACCGACGGCGACCTCAAGCACACCTACTGATGTCGTTCGCCACTGTAGCCGTCAGGAGCAAACAGTTTGTGATATCTCCTCCTCGTTACGCGCCAGTTCAAGGGTACACACGCTGCGATACCCTAATACTCATGAAATCGAAACAGGGGACAGTTGCAAATATCAATTCTTCGCCGCTTCTTTCAAGATGATCCTAAGCAATTAATTATTCGGATGCGACTCATCGCATAAGCACAACGCAAACAAATGAAGACGTAAACCTCGTTTGGACCATACGACGAAGATCCAAGGACACTTTGAATAAATGATTTAATACTGACATTGAGATCAGGCAATAATAGCTGGAATTAGTTGGTCGCACCTACATGGGGTGTAAGTAGCACTTCTTGAACGAATAGTTTTCTGACGAGCAGAACTGCTTGCGGCCGGCGATCTTCTCCAGCGTGGCCTGCACTTTGACGAGCAGGTCTGCAACATCCAGGTCCTGCGCGTACTCGCTGAACACCTCGCACAGAGCTTGGATGTAGTACGAACCGCTCTCCGGATTGCGATACGCCACGTAGCCGGGCGACGTGGCAAACGCCAGCAGAACGTCCTCGTAGATGACCGGTTTGAACGGCACCGCGTCATGCTGGTCCATGGGCTCGAAGTAGCCGCGGCAGCACTGGAAGATGAAGATCTTCGGCTTGCTCTTCATCGCGCGACAATGCTGCGCCGAGAAGATCTCGAGGATCGAGCTGATGCGGACGCGTTCGCGATCGACGCCCAAGATTTCGGTCACCTTGTCCGTGCCGCCCTCGCCATGGCTCATGATGACCACAACGCTCATGTCCACGTCCCTCAAGCCACTCGCGAACCTCGTCATCGCCTTGATCATTTGCTCGCCAGTTTTATCCTGCTTTGCCGCCGGATTCAATCCGAGCTGTTGGAAGAGGTCCATTAGCTTCCCTTCGTCGACGTCTGCGCCTCGTCGCGTGTAATCGCCCAGCGGGTCGTCCTGGAAGTTGATGTTGTTCAGGATCAGCGTCTTGCCCCTAATCCTGCCGAATGTGCTGTAGGCCGGCACCGGGCAGGTCAGGTCATGTCGCTTGTAGTTCTTCCTCACGCGACCCGCATTGACAGCAGCCTCTGGCCTGCTCTCCCCGCTTTGCAATGACAGAGTTCTATTCAGCAGCGCGTGCGGAACTTGTCCGTTTGCGGAGTTTTCACTTTGAGTGAGCAGAGGACCTCTTCCTTTGACCGTCTTTCGTCGGCAGCTCCCAGAACATGATGAAATTGAAAATTTGCGCTCCAGTCGTGCTTGCATCGCTGTCGATGGAACCATGTCTTGTTTGCATTGCGTGGAATTGGATCTTCGAAGAGAATTTTATCGTGAGTTATTTGATACGGTATCGACCTTTTGGTACCTTGTGGTCTCTTCTCTATGCGATGATTGTGGGGTCCTCGTTACGTTATCGCGGCTTGTTATTTTCGACTGCTGCTTTGTCTTTGCTTTGCCATGTTTTGCCCCCATTTTATGGCAAGTCACCTATTTGATCGAACCAAGCTATGGCAGTGGATCAGTCCGTATGGAATCCTATCTTATCACTCCTCCCCGGCAATCTTATCTTATCCTAAGAGTGATTGAATTATTATTTCCGTCAAATTGCTCACACGTTCGGGTTTCGTGCGAGATTCCCGCATTAATGCAAGATTGGGTCACAAGTTTATTGAATAAGGAACGCTATAACAGATTGAAATAGCACAATTTATTGAATCCGTACATCTCGTAGTAGGTGTGCTGGCATGACCGATCGTTTTTGTACACGATCTCATCCACGGTTTTGATGAGCTTCTCCAGGTCCTTGCTGTCAGCGAACAGCTCGAAGACTTTGCACAGTGCTTGCACGTAATACGAGCCAATTTCGCGCTCTTCCATTCTACCTGCACCACAGACAACAAGGTCAATAAAAACACTCCCAACTGATTAGATAACTTGACCACCTTACCGGTGAGTAATGCATTGGCAATAAACACGTCCTTCAAGTTCAGCTTGCTCACATCGCATGGAAGCAGATCGGCATCGACGCTCGCATCCGCCTGCCGCCCCTGAAAGATGAACAGCTTCGGCTTTCCGGCCAAGGGCGGGCAGGAAGAGTCGCTGAACAATGCGAGAATTTCGGCGATCGCAACAGACTGCTTGTCTTGCGCTTCAATCGCAACGATTTTATCGCCGTGGATTTGCGCCGGAGCCAGCACAACCATGACGAAGACGTTGCAATTGCTGAGAGACGGCTGCCTTGCAAACGCCTCCAAAGCCTTCATCATTGCCTTCCTCTCCAAGTTGCACTTAACTTGCTGCTCGCCTCTGAGCGCTTTGAACAAGTTGCGTAAACTCTTTGCGTCGATTGCAGCTCCTCGGGCCTTGGACTCGTTGTTGATGATCAGTGCGACGCATCCCTGCTTGCCGCTGCTCGGATAAGCGTTCTCCGCAGTTGCGCTTCTTTTTCGCGTCCGTTTCAGCGTCACTTTCGTCGCTGCGGTCGGCTCCTTCAGTTGGATGCTGTTCTCCGCGTGGCAGCCGAACGCGTCCGTCTCCAGGTGTTTGATAACGTCAAACCTGCTCATTGCTAGCCAGTATCAGACACAAAGTCTCAATAAGCAGCTACACTTACGTCTCCTCTGGTCTGCTGCCCTTGTTTCCCATTTTAAATGCGATGCATTCGAACTAGAAGGAGCGACGTCTAATTTCCAAGTGTCACATTGTTTGTTTGAGTCCGTGACTCATATCAGTTTTCATCGAATCTGGAATATCGGTTACACTCGCACCATAAACAAATCTCGATCGTTTAACTGCTTTATAGCAGTTCTAAACTGCGTGATAAGGTTAGAGGAGTCGGCATATGAATGGCTTGCTAATCAATACTGGAAGTGGGGTGTGTACCCTTCTTGTACTTTAATCGTCATTGTGGGATACATGCTAATCCAGAACGATGACGATCGATTGTCCAGGCGACAAGGCGATGTCCTTGAAGCTGATCGATTCCGATTTGGCGTCCGGCTGCAGGCCGACCACAATCTGCCCGCTGTACAGCAGCTCGGAGAGGTCGGCCCGTTCTGGCGCTTGCCCCAGGTTGCTGACGACCACGAACGCCTTTCGGCGCGGATAGTAGCGCTGGATCGCCAGCAGGCTGCCGCGCGAGTACTTGACCTCGCAGTTGGCCTTGTTGTGCCCATCCCGGCGCACCGAGTTCAGGTAGATTGAGGGGCTGCTGCGCCTCAGGCGCGCCATCTGCGCCACGACCTCAGCCTGCCGCAGCGAGCTGTTGACCGGCCGGCCGCGAATCCACGGTAGAATGCCGCGCTCCTTGCCCGACCAGACCATCGCGGCGAGTTGGCCCGCGTCCTGGCCGTCGACCTGCCGCATGCCGATCTCGTCGCCGTAGAAGATGCTCGGCGTGCCGGGCAGCATGAGCTGCAGCAGGATGGCGCCCAGGGTGGCGTTGCCGGCGTGCAGGCGATCGGCCAGGCGCGGCGCGTGCAGGTCGCCAATGGACCAGTGGATCCACGGCATGGCCGCCTTGGCGAACAGCGTCGAGTTCTGGACGGCCTCTAGCTGAGCGCGGATTGCGGGCGCACCCGCTTCCACGGCGAGCCGCACGTCGATGAGGTCGACGCAGCTCAGCAGCGCGCCCTGCAGCGGCTTCGGCGTGGCCCTGAGCGCCGCCTCGCTGACGATGAGCGCGCGCTCGGGGCCGACGAGCCGCTTCCAGGCGCGCAGCGCGCTGCCGAAGCCCGGCTCGCCGGCGACGCGCTCCACGCCCTTCACGTAGAAGCCGTCCACGTCGTGCTGCAGCCAGTGGCGGATGGCGGCGCTGGTCAGGTCGGGCAGGTCGGCGGCGGCCGCGTGCGCCGGCAGCGGCAGGTCAAGCAGCAGCGAGATGTTGCGCAGGTGCAGGCTGTCGGCGAGGATGCGGAAGTGGTGCAGCGTGCCCAGCTGCGGCGCGATCTCCAGCAGCGTGCTGGCGTTCTCGCAGTGCGCCGGGAAGCGCGCCGCCGGAAAGAGGCAGTTGAGGCGCACGGCGCCGACGCCGAGCTCCTGCAGGTAGCCGGCGTAGTAGGTGATGCCCGTCAGGTCGCCGACGCCGTCGCCGTCCGTGTCGTGGAAGCTGGCCGGGAAGATCTCGTAGAAGACGCTGCCCTGGTACCACTGCACGGGCGGGCTGCACGTGGTGGGCAGCGCGGAGATCATGGACGCGACCAGTGCCGCCATGGCCACCAGCAGCGCGCCGAACGACCACGTGGACAGCTTGCGGATGAGCGGCCAGTTCCAGGCCATGAAGCAGTAGTCGTCGGGCGGGTTGCGGAACGTCAGCTGCGGCGCCCTATCGCTGGCGGTCGCGGGGGGCGGCGGCGGTGCGCTCGGGTCGTCTGCAAAGCGCGCCGTCGGCCATCAGCCAGCAGCAGCTGCAGCTACGCACCCTTCACCGATTGCAGCTTGTTGGCCAGCTCCTCGCCGATGATGAACGCCGGCGCCTCGGGCGGCTCGGGCAGGGGGTTGATGAGGTCGTTGGTGGGCGGCGACGGCGTGATCAGCGGGCAGGTGGACGCCACCTCGTCGGCGAGGAAGAGGTTCGTGGGCGACTGCGGCAGGGCGCCGCCGTTGGTAGCTGCCGCCACGCGTAAGAAGCCATCCATAGCGCGCTACTAATTCACGCCAATTGAGCGCAATTAGCCAAGCTATTCCTGGCTGGAAGCTGCGCACACGCGGGCGTCGCGACGCCAACAGGCGTCTACTCGCAATCGATAGCGCCATCGCTAGATGTCGGTTCTGAGCTTAATTCTGGTTCCAATTGGACTACTTTTAGTCCAATTGGATTCGAAAATTCGAAATTGCTATTTAAAGGCATTTTTGGTAGCTGGCAGCTGCAATGGATGCTGTCGCATCTTGCGCCTGCTTACAAATGAGTGGCAGTTTATGCGGGAACACATCGCACATTAGCGGGCTTTCCGTGTGAGCAATGATCTCGTGCGCCGCGGAGTGGATCACTTTGTCTCTTTATCCGCGTATGCGAGTGCCTCCTCAATCTGCGCGTTCGAGCAATCGCAAGAATAGACGGCAGCTGGAGCTGAAAGTGGCAGTACTCGTTTTATTGTCATCGTATAAATCGCATAAATTGTCATCAGTATAACGAATGTAAACGGGAAGGAGGGAAACAAGCAGTCTGGGCAAGCCGCGTATGTTTGGTCCCGATGGCGTAATTTCGCACAAGGCACATGTCATTCTCCCCACTCAGTGGTTGTTGGCGTCGGCGGCGGCGTCGGCGGCGTCGGCGTTCGCCGCCTCCGGGTTGGCCTCTTCCTCGTGGTCCTCGTGGCCAACGAGCACAACGTCAGCGTCGGCGTCCGCGTCCACGTCCACATCCACGTCCGCATCGACCTCGTCCTCGACGCCGGCGTCGTGGTCCAGCTGCGCCAGCTGCTGCAGCATGTTGAGCTGCTGGAGGTTGTGCGCGTTCTGCGCTTGGGCCTGCGCCGCCGCCTGCGCCTGCAGCGCCTGCAGGTCGTTGGCGACGTTGGCGGCCACGTGCGCCGCGTTGGCGACGTTGGCCGCCTCGCGCTGCGCCTCGAGCGCGATCATCTTCTGGCGCTTCTCCTCCATCAGCTTCTCGCGGTGCTTGTGGATGTAGTCGCGCACGTTGGGCAGGCCGTGGACGACGCACGCGGAGAGCGCCGACCGGTAGATGTTCATGTCGGTCGCCTCGTACCACTCGTTGGTGCGCTCGTCGTAGCACTCCACGTGGTAGATGGTGGTGACGCCGTTGAAGCCGCCGATGACGAAGATCATGTCGTCGATCACCTCGATGGCGAAGTTGCTGCGCGGATTGTACATGTCGGGGATCTGCGTCCACGCGTTCGTCGCCGGATTGTACTTCTCGCCGGAGCACATGCGGCTGATGCCGTTGAAGCCGCCCACCACGTAGATGTGGCCGTGGTAGGCGACGCACGAGACGCCCGAGCGGCGCGACCGCATCGGGTTGATGAGCGTCCACTGGTTCGCCTCGACGTCGTACACCTCCGCCGAGTGCATGCACTCCTGGCCGTTGAAGCCGCCGGTGATGTAGATGCGGCCGTTGAGCGTGCAGCAGCTGGCGTCCGAGCGCTGCATGTTCATCGGGCTGATGAGCGTCCACTGGTTGGTCGCCGGGTTGAAGCGCTCGGCGGTGTTCTGCCGGTGGTGGCCGTCGTAGCCGCCCATCGCGTAGATGAGGCTGTCCAGCACGGCCGTGCTCACGTAGCAGCGGCGCGCGTGCATCGGCGCCGCCTCGCGCCACGTCTTCGCGACGGCGTTGAAGCAGCGGCAGCTGTTGAAGTAGTCCATGCCGTCGAAGCCGCCGATCACGTAGATGTCGTAGCCGATGACGGCCGTGCCGTGGTAGGCGCGCGGCCCGCTCGGGTCCGTCTCCTCCACCTTGACCCAGCGGTCGGCGCGCGTGTCGTACGTCTCCATGTAGTTGGTCGGCGAGCCGCCGCTCCAGCCGCCGAGCGCGAAGAGCACCTCGTGCGGCACGCGCGGCCGCGCGATCTCCGGCGTCGGCACCTCGCCGTCGCGGTGCGAGATCGTCTCCAGGTCGTAGAGGAAGCGCAGCGTCTCGATGATCATCGGGCGCGCCGCCTCGCAGCCGGCCACGTACGGATGGTCCTTGACGTGCTCGAGGAAGAACTGCGTGTCGAGGAGGCCGAGCCGCATGCAGCGCATCAGCGGCACGATGTGCCGGCGGCGCTCGTCGGGCGCGTGCTCGATCCAGCGCAGGATCGCGTCCCACACCAGCTCCTCGCTCTTCACGTTCAGGTCGTCGGCGTTGATGACGGCGCGCAGCTCGTCGACGTCCATCGCCAGCAGCTCGCCGCTCTCGGCGGCCACCTGCGGGAAGTGGCGCATCACGAAGCGCCAGGCGGCGTCGTGCAGCTGCCGCAGGAACTGGTCGCGCGCGAACCGCATGATGCCGATGCAGTTCGCCGGCGCGATGGTGCGCTCCAGGTGCGCGCAGCACAGGTCGAGGATGCCCAGCACGCTCAGGTAGTCGGCGGTGGCGATCAGCCGGTAGACGTTCGCGTCGCTCACGTCCAGCCGCCGCAGGTACGCGTACCCCAGCAGCAGCTGCATCATCTCCGGCGTCACGCCCGGCAGCAGGATGTGCGTCTTGCTCTTGCCGTGCAGCGGCGTCGTGAACACGGCCTTGAAGTACGCGCTGCACGAGCAGAGGATGGCGCGGTGGATCGGGTACGCCGACCCGTCGTCCAGCAGGATGGTCGCGTCGCACAGCTGGTTGCTCTGCTGCAGCTCGAAGAGCGCCTGCATCGCCGGGATGCTGAGGCGGCGGCCGGCGCCCATCGCGTGGGCCACCTCGCCGCCGCGCGCGCCGTCCTCCGCCTCCTGCTCGTCCGCCGCGTTCGCCATGCTCGCAGCAGCGGGGTCACTGGTAATTTGGGCGGGCAGCGGGAAGGGCGCAAATATCGAAAAACGTCAAAAACGATTATGTCGCCGCGAATCGGGCCTGCCACATGCTCGCGGTTGACAAAAATCGCCGACGCAATCCATGGCCGCCTTGCGCGCCCCATTTGCGCGCCCCCAGCACGCCTCCGACGCGCCCCGACGCCGACGCCGACGCCGACGCCGACGCCGGCGCCTTCGCCGCCGATGGCGGGCCGCGCGCTCGCCGCTGCGACGAGTCCACGTCTGCATCGCGAACAATGCGCGTCCACGTCGTGCTCGTCGCGGCGGCGCTCCTGCTGCCGCCCATCGGCGCCCACCTCGTCGAAGCGGGCCCCGACCCCGGCCCGCCCGACTCGCTGGACTGCCACCGGCAGCCCTACACGTTCCGCGTCACGCAGACGGACGGCAGCGGCCGCCGCTGCTGGGACACGCTGCTTGCCTGGGCCTGCTGGGGTCGCTGCGACTCGAACGAGGTACCCCATCCCCATCCGCGTCCTGGCCCATCTCACCCCCGCTCAACTTGCAGATCTCCGACTGGCGCTTCCCGTTCAAGAAGTCGGCGCACCCGGTGTGCGTGCACCATGGCCGCGACCGCGCCGTCTTCGAGCTGCGCCACTGCGAAGACGGCGCCGACGACGCCGCGCGCCGCTACGAGTACCTGGAGGCCGCCGGCTGCCGCTGCCAGTTGTGCTCCTCCTCGGACACGTCCTGCGAGGGCCTGCGCTACCGCCCGCACCGCTCCCAGCCCCATCCGCCGCCCGAGCCCGAGGAATAGATGCGCTAGCATTTCAACATCTCTGCATCTGACTTGCGGCCGCCAATTCAATTCAAAGCTTCAGACGCAGTCTGCTAATCATGTGCCAACATTGCTAATTGCTTCAATTTGTCAGCACTGTACAGTTGCGAACAAGAAATCCGCATCTTAACGCTGCAATTATGTGCCATCCATTATCCATCCATCAATTATTGCAAGCACGTGGAGATGAATCGAAGCGGTAGTCGCATATTTAAGGCGCGTTCTTCCGCAGGATTAGCGCTGCACTTGCTCGCGCAATATGCAGACGTAAAAGTGCGATTAATGTATGCGAACAGACGCGCGCACGAAGACGCTGCTTGTCGTTAGGCGCGCATCTTTGCCGGTTGAGACGATCGCGCCCCGTCGTAATGGCGCAACGTTTGCCATTTGAATAAATATTGCGTGTTTGCGCAAAAACGCATAAAATCGCGATTCGCGCCCAACGACGCGGCAAGGCCGCGCGTCTCGACGCACTTGACGAAGCAATATGCTAATGCGGCCGAATATTCGACAACGTTCATTAACGCGCGATATTCAATAAGTCAATTCATCGCCGGCGCAATAATCCAATTAGCGTTGACGCAATTGTCATCAACAACCTCAGCGCCGCGTCCCGCAACAAGTTAATTACGCGCGCTCAGATAAAAGTTGCACTAACTACTTAATGCCCGCCGTTCTGGCCGCGCCTGTAATCACAATATCAAATATGCATGCAGCCAGGTAATCCACATGCAGATTCTAATTACACGCGAGCAGATAAGATTCGTCTCGGCGCATTATGTTGCCCTGTTTTCACTGTTTTGCATTCCAGATTGCCACCGATAACGCATATGACAACGATGATTTGCATTCGGAGACAACTAATTAATTAGACATGTTTGCCGGACGCAATTAGCGAGTGGTCCGAGGGTTCGATATTGATTGGCTCATCGGGACTTTATTCTTCGGTTTGATGAAACTTTCGCTCATCTCTGCTTACGAGTCAGTCAGTATAATTGTATTTACATGTGTAATTACACCTCGTATCTGTATGTACATGATTCAAAATCAGGAAAAGCGAATGCCAATGACCATTCTCGCACTAGTTGCATCTACGTCGTCGTCGTGGGCCCGCCTCAGTCCTTCTTGCAGTGGTAGCATGCGCAGCTGACGGCGCTCTTGAACGTGAGCGTCCGCACGCCGTCCACGCAGAGGACGCGCGCCTCCACCGGCTCCGTCTCCATGATGTTGCAGCACTGGCCGACGGAGGTGACCGGCTGCGCGGGGCTCGCCTTGGGCCCGGACGGCACGGCCCAGCTCTCGCAGTAGCCGCGGCACGCGTTCGTCGTCATGTGGAACTCGACGCACTGCGGGATGCTGATCCTCCGCGTGTGCCCCACCTTGTGGCAGCCGGGCTGGTGCCAGGAGTCGCGCGCCACCGCTGCCGGCGCCAGGACGCCGACGAGCAGCAGCCACCAGGTCAGCATGCTGCTTCCGGTCGAGAGAAGAAGAGCGAGAGTGCGTCTCCGGTCGGCCTTGCCTCCAGTCGCGCACTGCCGCGTCGTGCGCCCGCCGATTCTGTCGGCACCGGCGCCGCCTGCGGCGTCGGCGTCCTCCACGTCTGGAGGACCCAATGGACGCTTGCACGCCCCCGCAGCATTTGCGTCATCTGCAACCGCAAATCAACAGCCTCCTTCTTGCAGAAACTTCCAACAACTTTGACTTGATTCGACGAAAGCATTCGCAAGGAAACAGAGCTCGGAAGCACATACAACCCATCAGCAATTAGCAATTGCTTAGCAATTCAAAAGGAAATTACTCAAATTTTCGATAATTTCATAATTTCAAACAGCGATGAGAGTATAGAAAACCCGCCGCGAATTGATGGCGTACAAGTTGCCTATAGATGACAAACATCGATGAAACGTCAATTTCATCCCAAATTTGTTATTAGCGTGTTCGCGCTCTGATAATCGCGACCACTTTACAAATAATGCTAATCAATTTAGTGCTCCAAGGCGCAAAAGTTTCATGGTAAATATTCGATGGCTAATTTGCAATGCACAATAAACAGGCGATCTCGGTTGCAGTGCACAATGATGGACGAACTGGACGACGATATTCCCGAGATATTCGAGGGCAAATTGCAGATAATTGCAAACAAAACCAAAGCGGTCGACCCTCAAGACCAAGCTGTGCCCAGCCAGAATCCGCCCTCGGAAATAGCAGCCTGCGAAAATGCCAAAGACTCGATACAGCAATCCATCATTAGCAGCATTAGCGCAAAACGTATGAAACTCCACTTGCTAAGACTATGATTACATTAATTCCTCTCCCATTTAGTTTCTCCCATTATGAAGAAATTCACTATGCCCGATAATGACGTTGCCCAGCAAACTACAGTCGCTGTGCCTTCGCAGACTCCTACAAACTTCTTCACATTCCGCGAGGGCATCGTGGAGAAAGCACTGGCGGATTGTTTGAAGCTGATCATAAACGATGGCGATGGGGAATTCATTGGCAAATATCTGCTGACAGAGTACGTTGCTTCACAAAGCAGAATGTTTTATTATTGTTGGATTATATTTTAGGATAAATTTGTGGGACTCGGACAAGGAGCGTTTGGTGCTCTTGTACACCAATTGCGTGCTGGCCGTAAAGTACGATTTTATCGCGCTTAAAATCCTCGAATATCGGCGAATTCCCCTGCGAAATTTGGATCACATTGTCGTTGGAGAGCTCGTTTACCCTCCTGGATCGCTTGTGCCGTGAGTATTTATTTCGTGCTGTTATTCGCCGCCGAGTTACAACTGCTTGCGTTTCACTGTAATAACTTTTGCAAATCTTTGCCTGCATAAAGCCACTTAAGTGGCTTTACAATTGGACTGACCAGTGTGGTCCAATGCTGCTGGACACGCACGGCTGTGTTCCCTTACGATGCGTTCAAGCCCAGGTTGGTTTGCCCACTAGTCCCTCATTTATTGATAGAACTAATAAAGATAACGACTTGCTGGAAATCGCGCAAAGCAATTGAACAAAGTTTCATGCTTGCAGAGACAGAAACGCCACAGGAGTGAGATTAATGTGGAATAATGGAGAACCACTCAAGTTTGCGGTCAAATGGAATCCGTTCGCGACCGCCGTGCCAATCTGCACACTCACTTCGCATCCGTTGTATTGCCACACGGAATGCGATAGCGACCAACGAGTCATCTTCAGCTTTCAGGCGTTTCTTGACAAACTCCGGCTGGTCGTTGGCCGAGAACAGCTCAATATTAACATTAGCCACAAAGCGATCGTGTTGCAGAATTACGTAGGGCTAAGTTCGCTGATCCACAATCGTAATGATTTCGGCTTTTTCAAAGTTCGCGGTAAGTTCAGCTTTTAAATCTACTCATCTTTGACGCTATTCTCTGCCCCCATGTAACTTTGCCAAGTGTGCTGCTATTCATTGTTTTCTCTTTTGCACACAAATAAAATTTATTCTACATGCAAGTCACATTCGATTCGAGTTTGAATTTCACTCGCCAACAATCGTGAGTCGAATGTTCTCCGTAGAAAAGATCATGTACAACATTTAGCTTGCAGCGCAACCTAGTGGACTGCTTATAAGAACT
>JAOEHK010021469.1:0-17640 GCA_025447835.1 Labidoglobus nevermanni | reverse complement strand
AATTCACGCAAGAAGTAATTCTGATAGAAAACACAGGTTAATATTTAAAAATTGTATTTTTTATTGATTTATATAGTGAAATTCAAATCTTGCGTGAATTTTGGAACACCCTATACAAGTGCGTTTCATAGAGAAATGCTCTGCGAAAATCGAAGAAACACCAACCCGGGTTTTTTCTAGAGAGCTCTCTTTCACGAGCAGCCACTGGCCAAATGGAAATGGCAAATATCTGACGTTGCTAATCACCATCATCGTCATCGAATCTGGCCGTCAAGTCGTGACGAGTGTCGCGGAACAATGTGTGCTGGAAACTTGGATTTCCTTCTTGCACGCCAGCGCCAATGGGTATAATTTGAATTTTTATGCGCCGCGTGTAATTTTCCGCTGTCGGACGGCTAATCGTAATGTGTCACGCCTATTCGGGACCTCTGTCGGCGGCACGCAGCGCTCGCTGTGGAAAGCCGCTTGCGAACGGCACGCGGGAGGCGAGCGACGCGTTGAGAAAAAGCGCTTCGCATTTCTTCGAACGCGCACAATGCGCACAAATTGGGCGAGTTTAGAATGCGCTCGTCTGCGTTCTCGGGACGCAGTCGGCCAACGCATCGAAACGCACGCAGAGCAGCTGCCTGCCTGCCGTCGTAACGAGGAGAGCGCCGACTTGATCGCAAACTCGATCGCCCGCTACACTCGCAGCCGAGCGTAGAAATAACAACAAGCAAGTGAAGAAGAGACATGTAAAGTGAACACCATGTGGTCGCGGAAGAATGCACGCGATAAGCGGCGAAGAAATGTAAGTGATTTCGATACTTTCCCTAGCATTCAACGTTCGGATTCTTGATCCAATATGATTCATTGTTTTTCAACTCGCTAACAAAACATACTACGGCAATAAAACATTGCGTAATTAGTTTCCAAAACAGACAAATTTGTGCTGAAACGACAAAGTGCTGGAAGAGAAGACATGGAAATCATGCGGCAGTCATCTCTAGGGCCATAGCAATGCGATCTCTACAGTTTGTAGAGACGCTAGTTTTACAACCTCAAATGGTATTCCATCCGATGTCCAGCGTTGTCCACCGGTGGATGGTGGTGCTGGGACCGAACCAGGTTACTCGGGAAACCAATCAGTGGTCGGTCCCAAGCGGGCACTGACTGTCTTCCCTTTCGCTCCGATTAAGCCGTCCCGCACCTACTTACAAGTTCTTGACTCCGAGACGGGAGGCCGACGCCGTCTCTGCTTCTTGCACCCCAGCCCCAGGGGTGCTCCGTGCGACCAGCCCATTCCAGCCTCGACTCATCCCTCTGGGCATGGCACTCGCGATAGGGCCACATTCGCGAGGACTGTGCGCCCATTGGTGACGGCACTGTGGCCCTATTTCAGATCGCACACGAATCGCGGCTCTAACCAATTCAACAATTGCAAAACTCGGACTTTCCCTATCAGTACGTGAAGATGGCCCTGGCACGACTCATCTTCGAGGCAAATCTAGCCGGAATATTTAATTGAGCAGCTAAAACGACGCGAACTCTATTAAGTATTCCGTTTCTCCTCTCCAGGATATTCCAACTTCGGGGTGGAAAGCGGAAATGTTTCGCGATCGCGACTTAAATGTTCGATACCGACCCGACCTGTATAATCCATCGTATTGGGCTTCTTCGCTTCTTCTCCATTCCCTGAAATCTAAAACTATACAACACTCACGTCTCACTCACTTCATATCAATATCCACTATCACTATCACTAACACTATCACTATTTCCTTTATTCCAATAAGAACAATTCTTCTAATGATTATCGTAATCCAAGCAAATTCTGAAACATTTCTGCATTAGATAGATAATAAATGGCTGTACACCCTACTGGAACTACCGCATATATTTGTAAATTGTGTAAAATGTAGTATTTGTTCTAAAATCTGATGCGACTGATATTGCTTTAAAACTTATTACCAAAAATATTGCGTGTATATGTTCCCTTCACCTCTTTTCATTTAAATATGTGAAGTTTCATACTGAATGAATAAATGAAATAATTAAAATCCTATATCTTAGTATCAATCTAATTCCCCAAAAAGCGATTCCAATTCATTGTCATTCCATTCATTGTCATTTACAGTAGAATTGTGTCCGCAAATTTGTTGTCATTCTAGAATTAAAGAATTAAACTGATTTCAATTTCATGCATGCTTCAGTATCTATCAAAATGTTATTGTCTTTTTACTGAAATCTAATTGGAACCAAATTACTAATTATTTGTATAACTGTATTACTTATTAGAAAACACTACAAGTATTTCATTTATCTATTGATCAAATGATTGAATATTAGCTGTTGAGCGTGCATTGACAAACAAAAAATGCATGCAATTAGGACTAAAACAATTACGTGCAAGAATATTACCAGTGACACTATTAAATACATGCATAACAAATATATGACTATTACACTCCATTCAGACAAAATTCCAAACAATTGAAATACATTGCAAATGTGTTCATAAATGCTTTCAAACTGCAAGTTGCATATTTAAATAATTGGTTCCAATGAGATAGAGAGCTTTTTAGATGCCCCTCCACGAATTTTCGCGAGCCCAAAGTCACAACGGCGACAATAATCAGGTGTTGATTTCTTTGATATCAGTCTAATTGTGGTAGGTGACAACAAGTCATGTGTAATGTGTGAAATGTTGTGGTGCAATGTGACCAAGAACATGTTCAATGATCACTTATCAAATTAGTTAGTATCTACTGTAGTCTCATGTTTGGAAAGAGCACTTAAGTGCATTACTCAAGTTACCTTTGTTCTAGCACGTGCTTTAGAGAGATAGGCAACCCATTTTGCAGCACGTCCAGCGGCAAATAAGAACAAACCTTGTTGGAGCAGAAGCAACGAGTTCGACTTAATGCCTCTCGCATTTAAATTCAACTGCAGGCAAATCTAATTCCTAAAATTGGAAAATTCCGTCATCGATACGGTAATAGAGAAGCGGGAAGGTCACGCAAGTACTAAAGCTGACTTAATGGATTTTTGGAATGGAAAATGGTAATTTATGTAATATAGAGAATTGATGAGCTCAGGGTGGTGAGTTCCCCCCTGCTGCAGCTGACTAAGCTGCAAACTGCAAACAGTTGATCCTAACCGGAGTTTGCGGCAAAGGGGGAAAATGTTTTGTTGCTTGTTGCATCCGACAATTACTGTTACCAATTATGTCGTAATTGTATCGGATTACATGCCACCGCCAAAGGGTGTCACCCCTTATTTATTATAATTTCGCATGCTCAATTGCTTTTAGATTTGGCAAACGTCTAACTTTCAGCTGGATCCTGCATCCTGCCACCTAAACGCAAAAAACTCCGCTTTACATGATCAAAAGCTAAATTGCTATGGACGCCAACGGCCGAAACTTCGATGGCGTTCAATAGCATCGAATTTCAAGAAAAGGAACACCTACCGATATCAGGCTACCGCTAGCCATTGATTTCATGAGTTTCCCGTCGATGATTGATTAAATAATCGGATATAATAGAATCTTTCACGAACGAAACAAGACAAGTAAGAGAAGCCATTTTTAAGGGCGCGAATTTTTTGTTGGTTACGTCATTAACTCAATGTTTCGCAACTAGATGTCGCCATTGAGGGTTTTCTAACTTTTCCAAAAAGAAAAATATTTAACACTCTTTAATATTTCAGTAATGAGTTTATATAGCAACAATAAGATGTACTTACATTCACCGAGCTGTCTTCGCACATATCGCCGATATCTAAATTCAACTGGATGTTACAATAATGGGAAATTGCTCAAAATTTCATTGTCTACACCTTGGCGCATTACTGGTAGATGGTTGTTTCGAATTTAGACCGATTTCATCGAATACTGCAGTGCTCAGGTGCTCGCATGTCTGGAAATAAAAAACACGCCTTAAGCTACAGAAATGTCTAGGTTTCTCCCACATTATTGTATGCTGCTCTTCAAACCTACTCGTCTGAAGGTATTGGAAGAGTTTCTAGGAATTGAAAGCATTTGGCAGCTTCCAGATGAATCTAGAATGCTGGGAACTTTCAGGAGCTAATATTCAATAGAAAATCAAGGAATTCAACCATCGCATGATGATGGTAACTCAGGTCATAGGTCAAGCCATCTCATAAGATTACTACAAGATCCAGTTGACCTTGACCTACTCCTGAAGAGCATCTTCAGCAACGTTATCCTCCAGGAGGCATTACGCTGGCAAAAACCTAAAGGAAATCTTCAAAATCTCATCTTAACATTCATTGGCGTTTACAGGTAGTGATAAGATTGCGATTCCGTCCATATCTCATTATGGCGCATAGTTAAATGCTATTTTCGAGGTATGAAACCTCGAAGGTGATTTCGAGGCAAAATACCGCATTTCGCTCGCGAATTGCTAAAGTTCTTTGGATTCCGTCAAAAACTCTCAATTGATATCCTTTCTCTGGTCGCCGAGAGCGAAATTGCGTAAATTTAATGGTGAAAATCCCAACTTGCTACGACGCCAAAGATCAAAGCAATTTGCACGGAAGTCTCAACGAATTTCAAGAAACGAACCACATCACGGTGTGTGCGTTAGTTGGGACTCACGTTTGCGACCAATTCTGCGTAATTACTAGTCGATTTACGAATACAAACTTGCTAAGCGTGCTTTTGCAACGGAACGACACAAATTACAACGAAACGACGCTTTGCGGCCATTTGCAACGGCCAAACGAACCTAAAAGTGCCACGGCTTCAGACCAGATGTCGTTGTCGAAGCTAAAGTTCAAATTTAAATTGTATAATTCGAAAGCAAATTGTTCGTCATGTTATTAGCGATAAGAAATTGATGGAGATTGTTAATTAAATTTTTAGTTGTTATATTAGTATCAGATGTAATAATCTGTGAAGTATCTAATCACTGCAAATACTTGATTAGATAGCAATCATTTTTCAAACTATGAATTGTCCAATTCGCATTAGTTGTAACCCATTGGATTAGTGAGTAATTAGCAGCTAATTAGCCACCATGGATTGGGCAGTTGCGCTTAGCGTAATTAGTTTATTGCGCTCAATTAGTGCCGGATTGCCAGGCATGTCATGTTGCTTCGCAATTTGAAATATTTAATATTACGCATTTCAGATCTACCGGGACTTGAATATTTGAACACGGATATCGATCCTTGCGAGGACTTCTACGAGTTTACATGCGGCAACTTCAAGAATGCAAATCCGCGCCCACCCAACGAACCCATTTGGGATCACTTCACCATCTTGCAGAACGAAATCAACGAGATGGCTCGAGGTGAAACTAGACCTAATCAATCGTCTGCCTGCGCTGATAATGGACGCGATTCAAACCTCTAGAGATTCTATCATCGCCTCGTAGGGCAGAAGAACCACAGGCGCTCCAAAAAGCCAAGGCGTTCTACGCATCTTGTCTGGACACCAATTACGCGGACCAATTAGGCGCGCGACAAATTGATGTTTTCAATTCGATTGGCGAGTGGCCAGCAATCAGTGACCGCTTCGATCAAAGCCAGCCGAAGCTGACCTGGATTCAGCTGGCTGCAATTAGTGCCAAGTACGGCTTGCAATTCTTTCTCAAGTGCCATGCCTTGCCAGCTCTGCTGGATCCAAAGCAAAACGCTATTTATGTAAAGGAAGATGACTGGCTTCGAATGTAAAACCTGAGACTCGAATTTTCAGATCGACACTGACCGTTTGGACATTCCCAAAGCATCCGCATGTAGACCAGTATTTGACGAAGGGAACCTCAGCGATTATCTGAATTTGGAAGACGTGGAAGTTGGAGCGAACGAGACCTCTCCGTACTTGAATTTTCTCAATCAAATTGCAGTTCGATTGCGAGACCTAACGAATCAGCATAAACCCGCACGTCTGGTCAACCGGGAACTACAGGACACCATTGAGTTTATGCGCAAGGTGGCGGAAAATGGGGTGAGATGCCTGTTTTCACCTGCCTTATTGATACTACTGCAACGTCTGCGATAGATCCCGCCGGATCCTAACACAACATTGACATTCATCCTGGAAGCGCCAGTGGAAAGTCTACAACGCTGGACAAACACGTACTTCGGCGATAGTTTCGTGAGTCGGGGGATTTTCGCAATACACTGAACATGAGGAGACGTTCGGTTTCAGATCAACTGGATTGCATATTTCAACACCCTGCTCGAACCGAGCGGCCTTAAAGTCACGAAGCGGACGAAAGTAATCGTAGCGAACGCAGCGAAATTTTACGGCATTTTGAATCTGTACAGGAATGCCACAAGTAGACAACTGAGGGATTACGTGATGGCTCGAGTGCTCACACATTTGGCTCCCGATGGAGACGAGTTCATGCGACGCAAATGGACTGAATACGCTAAAGTCGCCCGGAGAACGACACATTCGAGGTGAAATGGAGTAGAATCGGGGCAGAAGTGTGAGACAGCAACAACGCGCAATTTCAGACCCGAATACTGCCTGCAGAAGACGATTGGGAGCGGGGGAACAGTGGAATTCAGTCTGGCGGTGACCCACGAGTACCAAAAGTACCATTTCGACGCGAACAAGTTGGAGAAGGCGGCTGCAATGGTGCGCAACCTGCAGACGACCTTCCTGGACATGCTGGCGCACTCCTGCTGGATGGACGCAACATCTGCGGAGAGGGCGAGGAAGAAGGCGCTGAAGATGATCACCCTACTGGGATACCCACCGGTGGCCGAGGACGCACTCGACTTGAACAGCTATTACGACAAGCTGCGAGTATGCACGTGGGACCACTTCGGGAATGCGCAACGCTTCCGAGTGTTCAGCATGCTAGACAGCCTCAAGGACATTGGGCACATGAAATTGCGCACCGAGTAGGTTTTCCACGACTGCCAGGACCCAGATGTGGATGCGCTCTTGTTGCAGGTGGAACAGGTCGCCACTTGAAGTGAACGCGTTCTACCACCAAGCGAATAATCGCATTTGTACGTATACTGGAAGCAGAAATGTTGCCTCTTTCTAGAACGCGTCTTTCCAGTATTTCCCATCAGCGTTCTCAACCCAATCTTCTTTCGAGGAGATTACAGGTACTTCCTAGCTGAGAGCGCGGATTAAGCTTGATTACAATATTAACTTGCAGCGTGTTTGACTATTCGCGAATTGGCGCGATTATAGGGCACGAGATAACGCATGGCTTCGATGCCAGTGGAAGCGCATTCAACGAGGACGGCGTGGTTGGAGGAATCTGGACGATGGATACCAAGAAGGCGTTCAACGAGCGGAAGCAATGCTTCCAGAAGCAATACTCCAAGTACTTCGTGCCCGAAACTGGCGCGTTCGTCAACGGCACGGCGACTGTCAACGAGAACCTGGCCGATAACGGAGGCCTGCGGATGGCTTATCAAAGCTTCCTTCAGGTGCTCAATACCGCCGACAATTACTTGCCTCAGGGTACTGGATTCACCCCCGAGCAGTTGTTCTTTATCGGATTTGGCACGGTGTGTTCAGTGGACGCCGATTGTCGCCTTTCATTTAAAATCTAATTCGCACCTTGCAGATGTGGTGCATGCAGGAAAGCCCCGAGTACCTCGCGAAACTTGCCGCTGCCGGATCGTACGCTCCGGGCAGATTCCGGGTGCGTGGCGCAGTCAGCAACATGCCGGAATTCGCAGCCGCTTTCGAATGTCCCCTGGGATCCAACATGAATCCAAAAGACAAATGCGTTATGTGGTAGAGTTCGTTCACTATCATTGCCCTCCTGGAAGAGCGTTATGTCGCCTCTCGATTGGAAAGCTTTTATCGATTTTGTGTTATTTGCGATGCGGACTCGCTCACCAAAACCCACTTTAGCATAGCTTTGAGTGGCATGTTAGCCTGCATCGCATGCAATTATGATTTGATGAAAAGCCTCAATTTATACATTTTCGGTTCTAATCTGCTAGCAATTAAAAAAATCATTTTTTGGCTTTTTTGAGTGCAATTAATTTAACGTCAACCTTTGGTTGACGATCCCAAGAATACCAAGGATTTCCATTCCTTAAATTCAGTGACAAATTGTGAAAATAAATGAAACCATTATTTTTAATTAAGAAACCAAATGCTTCGTTATCCGAGCATCATTCTCCTAGTTCCTGGAAAGATTTGCATTCTTTATGCTCGTCTAATTACGCCTTGAGCCGGAAATTCAAAGTGCGAGCCTTTGGAAACTCGTTCGGTGTACTTTCCTGATGGGAATCTTTAAAAATGATGGTATTTAATTTGCCTGGTGCATGGAGATAACGGAATTGGGTTGTTAATGAAACTTTTATAAGCGGACCTACTGCGGATAGAGTCGATAGAAAGCATGAATTACATTCCATCAAAATGTAAAAGTTTACGTTTCGGGATCTTTCATATTTTTTACTCTGGTAACTTTATGCCGCAACTTACTAAAGAGGAAAAGTTTATCTCCTCTAGGAAGATGAATTAAATTCAGGTCACTTAGCGGGGACTTGTGGTTTCCGGTTTGCAGAGTAAATCGATCAGCAATTAAGTCGCACGTAAGCCCGAAGCGAGCGACTTCGCTGCTCTTCATCCCTTAATTGAGATCAACGACAAGAGACTAGACTTGGCAATGAGTTGTTAATGAAATTGTCGAGTTGCCGCGCGAATGGCAATTAGAAGTCCTCGATGGACAGCACGTATTTGATGCGCGTGTGGCAGTGGACAGGGATGTCGGCCATGCTATTGGACGCGGTGGGTGGGGGCGCCTTGGGCGGCTCGTACTTGGGGGTCTTCTGAATTCGGGGACTCTTCTCGCTCAAGCTGATCGTGGTGGGCGCCGTGCGGCGCGTGATGTCATTGATCAGGTCCAGGATGATCGTGTTGATCAGCTTGAACAGCTTGTCCCAGCTCTGCAGAAAGAGCGTGAGGTGGCGGTGGCCGGAGAAGCTGCTCTTGATCATCTTCAGGTAGGCGATGCGGAAGTCCTGAAACGCGGACCGGATGTGAACGCCGGCGGCACGCCGCGGATTGGCATACGTCAAACGCCTTCGGATCGATATTTCTGGGCTGGTGGTTCCACGCCACGTCCCGCAAGTACTCCGCGATGCTCGCCAGCGTGTCCAGGTTCGCCACGATCCGCGAGATCTCACGCATCACCTTCAGGCCGAGGATCTCCGCCAGGTACGGGTTACCCTTGTACTTGTGCGGGAAGTAGGCCTGGTGCACGGGGTGGTCGGCGAAGAAGCTGCAACGTGGTTTGCCATGGGAAACCCGCCTGCGACCTGACCTATCGCCTACTTCAGAATGAACGTCTGACCCGAGACGCTCAATTTGCGGCGCAGCAGGACCCAGCTCTCCATGATCACTTTCTTCTCAATGAACGAGAGTTCCATCGCTTCATACTTCAGCGCGTTGCCCATTTCGAGTTAGAATCGATATGCAGGGTGACAAGTTAGACGATTCAATGCTCATTTTTGAGGGCTATCATTTGATTATGAAAATCACCGCGGAGATGGGGCGGAACATTAAGCAATCACTTTCATCGTAACGAGATCAAGAGTGCAAAGCTCTGCAAGGCCCGACAGTAACATTCGCGTCGACGCCAGTCACGGGGAGGCGGAAAAACAAGCGACTAGGATGCTGGGAACAGGCAGGCAGGTCGGACTCCTGAGTCCCGGCGGTCTCAGTCTCCGACATCGCGCATTGCCAGCAGGACGACGCAGAACTCGGCGCCGTCGGAAGCGTGGAAACTCGCGAAAAGTGCGCCAGAACAACTTCAAACTTTGACCACACTGGTAGTCAATACGTAAGTATTGAATTGAGTATATATTATCGGAGAGAAAGAACCGAAGGAAATGATTAGAACAATATTCCTTTACAAGGACTACAATATGCCTCAATACGGCTAAAGTGCACTAAACTATAAAGGTTTTCTAGAGGCATTCCACGAAGAATTGGGTAATAACTATAATTGGATGATTCACGTTGGATATTTTCTCTCAAAGCTTTCGAAAGGTTAAATAAAGGGAAGTAAAGGAAATAAAGGAACCTTGGTTATCGAAGACTATAGTAAACACCTGGTAGCATAATGGAATATCTGTAACAACCTTCTCCGATGTAATCTAGCCGAGATGAAAAAATTCGCAAGGAAATGAGAGCGCGTTTCTTGCGATGAATGACGATAAGAACAAAGGACACTTCTGGACATTGCGGGACGAATTCCCTTCGTGCTCACATCACTTATCTTCCGACAACTACACGTATTTGCAATCTGAGAGGAGCTGTCTAGAATAATGCTTTCCCTCTGGCGTTTGAAGAGCTGCATTTGTACTTGTCCAATTTAATGCATTCCTCTTATCACAACATTTTATTCAAACACTAACCTTGTTGGAAAAAAACGACAATGTTCAAACATGGTCTAATTGGCCTTAATTTTTCACCCTTTTGTCCTCAACATCTCTTCGCTTTATGTTTAATGAACGCATTGAAATAATAACGGGCAAACATTTGCATCATGTAGAAATTGTCAGCAACGATGAAGGCCGAAATCGCCTTCGGATAACCGCATCCTGGCAGCAACAGCTTCGCCCCAAACCATATTGCTACTATGGCAAACTGTAGCTGAAATTTAAAGTAAAGTCTAGCAATTTGGTCAAAAAGACGATCAATAATAAATCTGGCTTGAAATTGATAAGGGTAGCCTTACCAATTGTAATTGTGTAATGTACTTTTTCCACCAAACACTCTCGCCACTTCTGGTCCGAAATTGGCAATAGAAATAGTAGAAGTACATGCAGACATGCACCAGCGAGTTGATGATTAGAACAATTATGCCCTCGCCGCCAGGGTAGTACCGGGTGACCAAGTACGAGATAATTGGCATTGAGGTATGATGGTACATGTGCAACCCAGTCATCAGGTTGTACTTTTTCCGAAGGACAAAGAACACCTTAGAGTGGGGCAATGGAAAGAAAAGGCAGCGAGAGTCAGTACCCATGCTGGGTATTCAAGGTGCCGCAGCCTTACTGTGTCCCACAGATCGACAATCTTAAGCACGTGGTACAGCCACGCGTAGGCCACAACCTCGTTGTCGTAATCCGAGTCGCTCGGATGATATAAGCATGCGTAATTGCCGGCACTAACTAGCAATTGCACACCCTACAAAGTGTAGTTAGTAGCATCAGAGAAGGCGGTGGAAAAGACGGCACCTTGAACACGCAGTAAGCGCAAATGCCCACTTGGATCAGATTGTACGCCTGAATGGGCACTTTGAGATCGTACGCTTTGCGCTCTTTCATGAACGCCGGCCCGATCTTTTTGCAGAACACCAGGTACGATACTAAGATTATGATCAGCGGCAGGGGCGAATCCAATGTTGGATACTTCACAGCCCTTTGATCTGCAAAGCACAGACCTCACTTGTTTCAGTAACTTTCCTTCTCCGCAGATGATACCATCTCAATTATTACCGGCATATTCGTAAACCCATCGGTTGTAAATGCTGGAAATGTCTTCCATTTCTAATGGCCAACTGGCAAGGATAAAGAGAGATTCTCGAATATTCGCGAATCTTACTGAACATGCAAATGACTGCCTGGGTGGTTTTATTGCGCTGGGCCAATTGCTAATTGACTGCTCAACAACAATGGGAGTAAACAAAGTTTGCTGGATGAATGCAAGAGTGGCATATTTTGCATACAATATATTGAATAGTTGGTGTGGTAAATTATGCACAAACTGCAGGCTATTTTTGGCGGTCATCATTGTCGAAAGTTGTGCAGGGTCAGCAATACATTTACTCAATCATGAACTCTGCATTCATCCGCCACTCAATTATGAAGGGAGGGCATTAGCAGTGTAGGATTTACGTGTAAACCACGCCAAGCTACAGTCTACGGCCTTCAAAAGACTCAGCTATGAATAATTTACTTTGGAAATAATATTTGGTTCTTGTTAGAATAGCAAATAAGGAATTATGGCCCGTAACTCATATAGTTTCTGGTCTTATGATATCTAAATCCGGTACTGGGTATAGGACTACGTTTCATCATAATGCAGATTCCAAATTGCAATATGAATTGTTCTCGTGGAAACATCCATCCAGGAATATTTGCCAAATAATAAATTATAAAGAGTCCTGGCCGGTGCTTGGCTACGAGAGCAAAAAAATAATGGAATAAAGCCAACAAAGGCAGGAGGAATGGAAAATAATGAGAGCGAATCCAATGTAACAATAACATGAAGGATTTTCGTACGCATACTTGAAAATGGAACTGCTGCAGCATGAATAATAATGTCTTATCGATTTCTTCGCACCATTGATCTTCCTAATGTCCCAAGTGCGGTTGTTTTGCAGAGTCTAGCATTTGGCACACAGAGAGAGCATTATTCTATGCACATCCGCAAATAGATTCGCAATTGCACCCCGTTTGCCATTCCCACTCGACTCACAGACCACTTCTGCTGACTATCAAAGTGTCACGATGCCCGTGGGTGGTCGGGTGGCTGGCAAAGTTACGGGTCTTCTCTCCAACAATTACAATGGTGAGATTGCGATTGATAAGATAATTACCTACATCTAGTACCTGTTTCTGATTGCTAAAGATTGAAATTAGTAATTAGTTAGTAGAAACTTGTGAAACTCGCAAGTTGTGACCATCTGTTACAGGCCGTTCCTACCAAGGGATCAACGAGGAGATCATCTGGGTGAGCATTGGCATGGGGATAACGATCGCCGTACTGATCACAATGGCCCTGTGCTACATAATGCGCGAAAAGTGCATTCAAAGACGCGAGTATTACATTTCGGCATGAGTGGCGCCGCTTTCAGCCCAACCATGCCAAGTCTGACAAAACAAAGGGGTCGTAAAAAGGATCGCCTCATTCGTTACATTCTTTCTTTACTGCTAATGACCAAATCCGCTCATCGCTCGACGAGCAACGAATGAAAATAACAATGAATATTGAAATGATTATGTTCTATCTACCCCTACTCCTATTATTCTGACTCTAATCAATCGCTTTATGCCATTCGCCAATGAAGATTTAATAATTCCATGAGATGAAGGATTTCCGAAAAAAGCTAGTAGACTTCCGCAATTAGAAGAGACTGTCATGTGATAATGTTATCAATTGATAAGAAACAGCCGTAAAGTTGTCAGTTATGAATTATTTGCCAAATCAATTCAAGCTAGAAATTGATGATCCAATAAGAAAAAGGTCTACATACTAAAAAGCTACGAAACTATTATCTCTATGATGTATTTGGTCAGATGGTCAGATTCAACACGAAGAATTCTCAAATGGCTGTTAGGAGGCTATCGATCAACGTAAATTCTCTATAATGTTACTATCACGCCACTAGATAAGTTTATGGGCACATTTAATGTTTATGAAAAAGTGTAACTCTTGTACACATTCACTTGAAGACCACTGTATACCGAAAACTGTAATTTCCGTAGTAGCCATTTATATAAATATTGTACTATATACTGCAACTATATACGCTATTTTTCCATTGATTCAACTTTATTTTTCAACAATAAATTGAGCTCTCGTAAAAACATTCTGCTATCAACTTATTAATAAACAACCCATACAGGTCTACAATCTGCCCTATGAGGCTTGCTATAAAAAGTAAAAAAAAAACGATTTCATTTTCTTCTCGCCAATATTTTACCAATAATTCTACACCCTGCATGAAACGACGTGGATATATGAGACCTGACTTTGTTTGGACACTTTGACCTCAATGATTTATTTCATAAAAACCTACCATAAATATCACGTTTATTGACAAACAAAGATCACTCTACTGGAATTGCACGTTTATGGCTGGCCTAATTCGTCCTGGAACTGAGCTGACGTCATGCTAGCACAGCTACATCACTCATGAGCTTTCATCAGTATGGTCGAAGACCTAATGAGAAAATGCATGCAAGAATCTGAAATTCGACGCATAGCTGGATCACCACTAAAGCAGAATTAACTTAATACGTAGGAAGCGAGCTATAATTCACGCGAGATTTAGCCCCTGAACTCGCAATGTTCAAGCAAAGAGATTCTGCACATTCTGGAGCATAAGCTTAAAGCTGAAGGAGGTAAATATGCAAATATTTCATTTACTATGCTTTTCAATAAATAACTACAGAAATGTTGTTTTTCTAAACATCTTCGACCTATATTTCTTCCCTTTGGGAAACAATTCAATTGAAATAATTTCATTCCGACAAATAATTATGAATTATCAATTTTGCTGCATTTACTATCGAAATATACGCCTTGAAAATAACAATAAAGAGTTAAGAATGTAACCAGCCTTAACATTGGTTTTGCAAATGGAATAATAGCTATTATTTAATTAAATAATCGATTAATCAAATATTTTATTATTAATCGTAGAACACAGCGCTCCATCTTTTGGCAACCGCTGCAATTTTTAATTTGTTTAAGATTTCTATGCAGAGCATTAGCAACTAATATTCGGATTTTATAAATAACACCATTTTATTGGCCAATGAATAATAGCAAATAAACATGGCTATAAATAACCATGGACATTGAATGTAAATAAGATTCATGTTACACCAATCGCACCAATCCACGATGCATTCCTTCAAAACAACAAAAAGCAGTCCTCAAAAGGTATGAAATGCGTTCAGTTTTCCATTGTATTGCATTCCATCAACTTTATAATGGCAAAATTCATTCTCGGAAATTTTCCCATTTGAATTAGTAAAGACAAGTTGAGAAGCACTGGTTTAACATGGCGTTATGTTGACGTTAGTATCATTGGATGTTGAATTTTGTCTTGCATTCTTTAGGTAAATGCTGCGAGGTGATAAGGATCGGTTTGCCTCTCCACGTATCCCTCAACTCATTTAACAAAAACTAAACAAACTGTCAAATGATCATTCAATATTCAGCTCGCTGGACATACGGGAACCAAAATTGCGCAAAGTGAAACCGTACTATAGATTCTAACCATGGTTTAAGAACCACGTAATTCCGCGCAGTTTCTTGTTATCTTGCGATACCAAATTCGGGTGCTTAGACCAACATAATTGTAGTGGCCAGAATGAGATCTCTGGGCATATCGGTGATAAGTGTGGCTCTCACCACCTTGGTGGTGGCGAATGCCTACTACCAGAAGAAGCAGTTTTATCCCTCAGTAGTCTACATAACAAAGTCCAATCCCAGTATGGCGGTAAGAGCATAAATTGTAAGGGAAACTCCCTGGGAAGCCACGTCATGTGGGTGGTTTCAGGTCATCTACATCCAGGCATTTATCTGCGTGTTCCTCACTGGAAAACTCATGCGCAAAGTGTTCTTCGGTGAACTGAGGACCTCCGAGTTCGAACACCTGATGGAGCGATCCTGGTATGCCATCACCGAGACCTGCCTGGCATTCACAGTATTTCGCGACGACTTTAATCCCAAATTTGTCGCTTTATTCACACTGTTGCTCTTCCTCAAATCGTTTCACTGGTTAGCCGAGGACCGCGTTGACTTTGTAAGTGGTAAACCAATGCAGCGCGAATGATCTGGTCTAGAGAAGTACTTTCAGATGGAACGCAGTCCTGTTATCAGTTACTTATTCCACCTCCGAGTCTTGGGACTGCTGTTAGTCTTAGGCCTGCTGGACGTCTACTTTGTAGAGCATGCCTACCAATCAACCGTGTTGAAGGGGGCTTCAGTGCAACTGGTTTTCGGTTTCGAATACGCCATTCTGATCACAATGGTCATCAACATTTCCATCAAGTACACGCTCTATTCGATTGACTTGAACAGCGAGACGCCGTGGGACAACAAAGCCGTGTTCCTCCTGTACACCGAACTTGTGATGGGTTTGGTCAAGGTGGTGCTCTACGCTGCTTTCGTCATCATCATGATTCGTATCTACACGCTGCCGCTCTTCGCCTTGCGACCAATGTACTACACGCTGCGCAACTTCAAGAAAGCTTTCAACGACGTGATTTTGTCGCGGCGGGCCATTCACAATATGAATACGCTATACCCGGATGCAACCGCAGAGGAATTGCAAAACGGCGACAATGTGTGCATTATTTGCAGAGAGGAGATGACCTCGGCGTCGAAAAAACTCCCCTGCAATCATATTTTCCACGCAGCCTGCTTGCGCTCCTGGTTCCAGCGCCAGCAAACGTGTCCCACATGCCGGTTGAACATCCTGCGCTCCCCAGCGCCAACAGCTGCTCCCCAGGAGCGCCAACAACGAGCACAGCCTGCAGCGAATATGCCTAATATCGCCAATCAGTTCAACTTCAACATGGCCAACCCATTCCTCATGTTAAACAACCATCTTCGGCCTGGACCTGCGCCAGCAGCAGCAGGCGGCCAGCAACCTGCTCCAGCAGGGCGTCCAGCTGCACCAGGACAGAGCGAGAATACGCCGAATGTTCCTCCATTCTTCCCCATCCCGCCGATGGGATTTATGACACCTCCGCCTATGCCCCCGCCAAACCTCTCCACGCTCTCCTTGGAGCAGCTGCGTCGTCTGGAAGGCAACGAACGCGAGCATGTGGAGGCCAGAATTCAATGGCTTCGTAACATTCAGGTATGAGCCAAGGAAGCAATACAAAGGTTAAAGAAACTAACGTTTGGGGTGTCTTCTAGCTCATGCTTGATGCCGCTGTGCTCATGATGCAGCAGTATAACACAGCAGCGGCAATTTCTCTATCGATGCCAAATAATAATGTATCAACCTCGGAGAGAAGTGAAGGAGCAGCGAGTTCTTCAGCAGACACAACTGCAAGCAATGCAGGTGCGCAATCTTCAAATTCAGTCACTCCATCCCTCGAGAAGAATGATACCAAGCAAGATGATAGCAAAACCAGAGACGAAGAAAATGTTGGAGGGTTGGCAAGCACGTCGGAGACAACGGCAACAACTGGCGATGGAGAACCGGATTCGATTATTCGAAGAAGGCGGTTGGAGATGTTTCAGAACAAAGAGCGGCAGCATGTGAATGCACAACAGGACTCCTGAATGCTCATTTCAAGCATTTTTGTTAACGTTTACACTGTTGCGAGTAATTGTAAAAATGAGTACGTACAACTATAGCAGTACTGATAATCAATGATGAATTATAATGAAAGCGGATCCAAGTCAATCAAGCACACAAATTCATCATTTTCTAACAATTTCCTTCCTATTTCTAAGTACAGCTTAAGTTCCATAAATTTTCGCAAACCCTTTCAACGTTCTGTAAAGTGAATCTACTTGTTTATATTGTTATCTTCTAATATTACATCCGTAAATTATTAAATTATCAAATTCCACAACATGTTGGATCGTAAAGCATGGTGGGCCCAAATAGAAACAACTGCAATTCAATTTAGCAGCACGTCAAATTAGTTTTGTCATATTTTTAATCGCGAGTGCAGATTTAAATCGGCAAGATTATGGAAGATAAAGCAGCCCGCAAAGCCGCGAAGCAACAGGCGAAAGAGGCGGAGAAAGCCAAGCGCAAACAGGAAAAGATGGAAGCAAAAGCCAAGCGCGACATGGAAACGAAAAATATGAAAATTGGATGGCAATACTTTTTAGGGTCCATAGGTAACCACTGAATTATTGAAATGTTAATTTTTAATGAAGTTTTTGGGTTGGTTATTGATGAAATTAGGTAATGAAATTGCTTAACCCAAATTTAT
>JAOEHK010021248.1:0-27451 GCA_025447835.1 Labidoglobus nevermanni | reverse complement strand
CTAGATGCCGACGAAGCGGCGCAAATACGAATGGAATATATATATATATACAGAAAGGCTAGTTGCGGCCTTAACATTACTCTTCCGATGTGTTTCACACCTTTCTGTTGCTTCCAGCACTTTGATTTAATTTGGAGTTGAACAAATCGAAAGATAAATCAAATTTTCAATATAATATAATATTGTTGTAAATGTTTAACTGTTGAATATGTCCATGTTGAAAAGATATGAGCGATAAAAGATGAATGGCGCCAATAAAAACCTAATTGCAATACGTTTTGAAGTGGTGCTCACAATTTCCGTTCCACTACGATCCTGATACGCTTTGTCCTTCATATGCTTTAAAAGGTAGTGTAATAATGCCCCAGCAGTGTTTTATAGCTATTCTACAGCTCACTACAAAGCTCAATTCTGAAAAGACGAGCAACTTTCAAGCAGGAGGCGAAAGAGCTCTAGTTGAAGTTTTTCGAAGTTACGTTGTTTAATATCGCGCCATTAGGGCGAAGTAAGAAGTTAATCGGGAGACTTAAAAGAAGTGCAATTAATTGCGCTTTAAATTCGCATTCGACTGTTCCAATACGAAATCAATACTTTTCCTCCAGCTCCATTCGAATGCAGCAAACACTTGCGGGGAAAGACTTGATCGGCAATGCGATCGTTGCGGGGTGCGATTAGATAATAAATATCGATATTTATCGAAGGTTTGCGTGCTTCATCCAGTTTAATGAATTCCAATCAGCACATGCGAAAGCGATGCACGTTCGGTCACTTTACAAGAATCCATTTCGCCGTTATTGCTGACGTTTAGTCGGCGTTGAAGGGAGCTGCTTTCATGGGAACCTCTTGCTTCCAAGGGAGACAGCATAGGTTCCCACATGCAAGATACGCGCTAAAGTTGCAACGTTGTGATAATGGCAATTCAATTATCCAACACCTTTCCGCTTACCTCACCCACAGATATTAAAGCTTCGCAAAGAAAATTAACTTGGGTGCAGTAAGCCCTTATTTCTTTGATTTCGATTGCCAGCTTATGATATTTGAATCTGGTGCTCATTTCATCGTCGCTTTTATTGGCAATATATCTTTTTATTTCTTCCATTCATTTGTCAAGGGAATCAATCTTAATCTGTATGCAAAGAATGCTGAAAAACGCGGCGGAGGAAAATGGCTTTCAGTGGAAATACATTAAAACTCAATAACCCAGCTGAAAGAATGGGTCCTGACGTTGGAAAGCTAATAACGGCAAAAGGATGCGCCGCCGTTCTGGTCCTTCATACTCCTCACTGCTCAATGGACCGCATCTTTGAATTTGTTATTTGCTACTTGATTGCGGTTGTAACTAGTCGCAGATGCGAGTAGTTTGCTGAAGGATGAGTACTGGGGAGGCATGATTTCCTCTGCATAATGTCTGCTTCAACTTATATGGAGCACGGTTACATATCCGGTTATAGTTTGAAACTTGATAAGAGTTTCGAAGAAGCGGTAACGAATCTGCAGGCTCCTTCCTCCACGAATGGAGTCTGAAATGAATGAATCAAATGAACCTGTATGAAGCACTTGACGAAAAGACAGAAGCAGCGCCGTCTGAAATGGCTTCGCGACCCAGTTTATTCGCACATCGAATTGCATTCCCCGACCTCATATGAGCTCAGCTGAAATTTATGATAAACGTACAAAGAATGCCAGCAATGCTGCACATTTTTGTCAAAAGCGCATAGTGAACACCCGACAACAAAGTGAAAAATTGCGATTCTAGTATGTTCGATTAAAGTATGGTTTACTTCGCAAAGGTCGCTACGACTATGACCTAAATCCTTCTGCTATTGTTTGGCTTTGTGTCACTTTAGTCAACATTTATATGCAGCCACCTGATAAGTTTGCAAAGTATACATTGGGTAAGGCTTAATCAGAACCGCCCGTAACGCAGATGGTCCAGAAGCCTACTGACCTGGGTTCAATCTCTGGTACAGCGTTGCGGTTGGCTATCGAACGGCTAGTGGAGAAAGGACTGAAATGGCAGATGTGCTTAGAGTACGTTCCTCTACGATTCGTCAATAATCCAATTCTATGTATCTTATATATATATAGTAGGACCACTGCGTGTCCCATGTCCTCTAACTGGTATCTTCGCATCCTCAACTTTCAGTTCCTTATTATTCTCCAGTCATCTAGCTCTAGGTGTCATCTGGCCATTACTCCCTCTAGCTGCTTTAACTAAGTTTTAAATCTGGGCGATAATTACATGCTTAATAAATAATCGTGGACATGCCGGCAAGTGCAATCAATAAGGGTACGATCGACTTGGAGGCGAATGGTATAAAGTTTATCAGCTTGTAGGTCCGCTCGCTACGTGACCTAAGTTTGACAGTTATTTCGCATTAGGACTATACGGAAGAAGAAGTCGTGCAATATGCCGCCGGCTGCGTGATTCGCACAAGTTTCTCGCTGTGCGTGCAGGTCGTGTATAGATAGTAATCGAGCGATGAGCTTGGAGGCATACACGTCACTTCCTTAACTCGTAAAACAATAACAAAGTCGATCCCAGCACGTCCTCCCGCATTCGCGCATGAACGGACTTCCCGCAGGATCAGCGCCGGCTTATTTGTTCTAGCTTCGCTTATGAATTAGTAGAAGTGCCCTTATGGACCGTACACTGGGCTTGAGGTCATATTAGTGGATGCCTGCTATTGTCCATGGAATGTAAGAGGTCATTGTGGTTCCACTCAACTAGTTATCCTCGCCGTAATTGTACTAATGTCGAGTTAAGAGGTCATCATATCCTACCCTAACGAGGCGTGATTGCGTCGAAATCTGCTAAATCCTTATTAGACCTGTTAAGTACTTATTGTGGATTGTTCGTTGCTGCCTTCACTCGACAACAGAGGGCCTAACCGTCGCATACAGCTGAGTCGCTCTGCCAGAACAAATGCTCTTTTCTTCAGCAACTGGCGGCAAGTAAACATCGCTGTCACGACAATCTTGTTTGAGCTATCGTTAATCTTTATTCTCCATGCCATATCAAGTAGGTTGAGACCTTGCTAACAGGTGCAGATGTGCAAATATGTAGTTGTGAACTAAACTATGAAAACCTCTACGTAGCTTTCCGGATCGGTAATGGTAGCAGAAATGAGTAATAATTCAAACATTACCTCTTTTCGGCTAGAGTCAAGCAATAAGTTAATAAGATTCCCATTAATTAATAACCTTGGCCATATTCTCAAGCCGTCCGAGTGTGCTCATCGACGACCTAACTGGACGCGTGCAAGCGAAGCTTCATGAGGACCATGGGCTGACGATGAACGAGCTCGCCATACAGTTTCCGGAGGTGTCGCGGACGACTTTCTTTAAGATCGTTACCAATAAGTCCAAGACCTAACGAATTCGCCAGGAACGTGGTGTGCATGTGCGATTCAACCGCGAAAGCGAAGCATTCCTCAGCCAAATCGTGGTGGGCGCGGAAACGTGGATTAGCTATATTGGCCAGCAGAACGGCGACGACAACGACGGCTTGGACTCGAAGAAATCGAGGAAGTCGTCGCCAATCGATTGCTAACAGATGGACGGGTAGAATAGATGCATGGGTAGATGTGCAAATAGCAGTAAAAGCCAAGCAACACTGGGTACTTCACTAGTAAATTCTAAATTTTGCCTTTGAGTACGCCTTCTCGCATTGAGAAGCAAAATTAAGAGGAGATCGAACCAGGCGCACGCACATTATTTCCAAACCACATGTTCTTACATCCTCTCACAAAGAGGATATCTCGCTTTGCTCTTGGGCTATATGACTATTGAAGATTATTTGAAATTATTTGGTTGCCAAATGTTATCTAGTGCACAATGTTGCTGCTTTAAGAACATCTGGTTCATATACCCTGATGATGGCCGTAGTACCGAAATCGGTTGGTACTTGACACCAAGAAAGGAAAAAATTAAAATTAATCTATTGGAGATCGACATTTTAGTCATTCCACCCATCAACACTTCGTACTCCAAATTATCGTAGTTTCTTCTTCTTTGACTATTGAATAGTTTGTAAATGTAACATCTTGTTCTGGATTAATTGGATTACGGAGATCTCAACCAAACAAAAGTCCTGACAATGGCGGTCTGGAGGGTGTCGGGGCTAAGATATAATCATGAGATTTTACACCGTTTTCTATATCATTTGCAACAATACACAGACGCTCTCTATTGGGGTGGTACAACTGGTGCCATTAATCGCGTATTTCCTCCTTTCCTGCGCTGTGCAAGCTTTCATCCTCAGACAACTGAATCTTTAGACCAGAACAGTTCATGTTGGCGTAGATATCGTAAAAATGAAAATGGAAAAAAGGAAATGGTGCGGAGTAAGGGAATCCATATAAAAGTATCCAGCAGGATAATCTGATAATGTACGGATATCTAGATGCATACAATAAATAGTCAGCAATATGCATCGGCGGATTTGCCTACTGCTTCTGTAATCTTGTCTTCGTTGAGCGCATTGGACGTTATTTCTATTGCGCACAAAGTGAGCAGATATTATAAAGATGCGGCCATCCGTTTACTGGTTGTGAAGATGTACAATATAAGACGAAATCCGACTTTCACGAAAACTCTCTCTGAGGAAAACATTTCGGTTTTGCGATATATGGACAGGTCAATTAAACACCATTCTAATTACTGTCCCAACATATCAATTTACGCGTTTAACTTCGAATTGAAATGGAAAGCTTCAATTAAAAGGCAAATTTGTTCAAGCACGAATCCTGGCCAATAGGTGATTCTAAAGATCAATCAGTAATCAGTGACTCGTATCAGTGACCATACACCTAGCATCCAATTTCCGTTAGCCTTATTTTTGCCATAGAGCTTCCGCAATCGATGCCAGTGAAGAATACTTCCAGTGACTGCTAGAGTTCTTTACACTTTCCCGAGCAATTACCTCTTATCCCGTAAAGCAATCTTTTGTATTCTATCCTTGTATCCACCCTCCAGGTGATTAATTTCATTTAAATTGCAATGTGCTTGTTTAATTGTTAAGCGAATTCTCTAATAAGTTTATTAGCTCATGTTGTTACTTCGTTTTATCCAAGATTCATTCCGTAGAAAGAAAAATTACATGGAAACACTATTTACTTATTAGATATAATGCGATCTGAGAGGATGGTCATCCCTAAACATTTGTGTTGAGTATTGGCAGCTATTGCATTTCAAAGCTACGCTAGCAAGGGTTAGGGTGCAGAGGCATTGCTGTCAGCCATAACATTGCTTTAAGCAGCTTTGTTACCTTCGCAGGCTGATTTCAGATTTACACGCCATAAATTTTTGATGCTTGGACTATATCGCGTCTGTATCTTTGCGATATGCGAACCATGCCACATGTGGACACCCTCGATTCGTTCCAAAAGAAATTCCTCCTGATTTAGTTTCAGACGTTGCACGAAGCAAACATAAGTGAGGAAATTGCGGTAAAATAAATTGGTTTATATTATAATTGATGGTACTGCCGGATTGAGTTCAACCTATTAATTAATTTCAAAGTTTGCGAATGGGAAGAATTAATAAATTATTCAAATCGTCATGCGGGAGTAAATGGGAGTCGGCGTTTTAATTATAACATCGTTACATCGTTATCAACAACGATATTTATGATAAAATATGTATTAATATGCTGATGCTATGGAATGCATCATTAATTGAATGAATGGGAGGTATCTGCAATACTCGGAAATGTCCAAATGCCTCTCTGTATGCACAAATCCTCGACGAACTTATCTTGACTGGTTCCTTGCAGGTTGTAGATAACGTACTCCAATAGAAAGCAATTTCAATAAAGAAAACCCTTGGAAATGGGATTGTCTGCGAAGAGTATTAACACAATGGCATGGTTTAGGGACAGGAGCGTGAGTAATACTGCGTTCGTTAGTTTTTGTCCATTTTCTGCGGAAAACTCGCATAGATTGCCAAAACGGCATTGTACGCTGCCTTGTTAATGAGTTCCCAACGTGCTTTAGTAAAGGGAGTTTAACTTTCATTTCGGTTCATTCGTTCAGTTGGATAACGATTCATTTGGCACGTTTTATAGTTAGATTCATTACAATTCGACCAGGATTGGCGGACAGTTTAATACATTTCGAGAATATTAACGATTATTACACGGTTTTATTCCAAAGCCATCATTTCAGGTGCTTTTCCTGTTAGAACAATTATTACTTTATCCAACAACCTTTCTAAAGAATCACACTGACTTGTTACTCTGCACATAATTAAAATGTACACATCTACCTAGATGTGTTTATATTGTGGTTGCAAGAGAAAACAATCCCTTCGGTTGTGTTTAGCTTGCTGTCGCACTTGGTCGACCCTCCACGTCCTGACGATGTTGGTAAAGCGACTGGGTGGAAACGACGGTGGCAAAAGGCTTCGCAATAAATTCGGTTATCGGTGGGAAAATTTCGCTCTTGGGGTGATTTTCCACAGCGGTGCCAGACACAATAAAGATGAATTTCAAAATTTATAACCGTCCGTCATAAATCAATTCGCTGTTTAAACATCGTTATTCAAAATGCGCCGACATGTTGCCAGGCCATTGCTGCCATCCTGTTCGGTCATTTCTTCTGGCGCAAATTGTAGGTTTATTTAATGCGACGATTATTGGCAAATTGTAAAGTTGTTCGAACAGTGTTCAGCTGGATTCGTCTGCTGTTCGAATGAACAAATGGAAGCGAGGTTGTTCCTGTGAATTATGAACTTCGATTTACGTTCGAACTCAAGACGGTTGCAATGGGTGTTAAATTGTTGTTGGCGGAATTTTGCTCTGTCGGCTGAGTAAGTGAGCGAAAAAGCGAAAAGTTTTACTATCGATGTAAACCAATAGTCCTTAAAAGTTTTCAAGAACGGCGCGAATTCGCTAAGACGTCTATGGACTGCTATTTCGGAAAAATATCACACAGGATAATAATATCCTGTCGCCAATGTTGTCTCGCTCTTATTCTGTCAAAATTCTCGCGATCTTACATGGGACTAGCACGTGGACCATCATTATTCTCACGCATTGTGATCTGGGTCTCCAATTCCGTTCATGCTGTTTGCAGACTTGACTTTCCCAGTGGAGCATCATGTCCACTTCATTGTACGTCATCCTTTAGTTTTTCTCCCGACAATCGAAGACGGCATGGACAGTTGTGGGTTGTGAAGGGATATGCGGATTGAATATCTTTCGTATTCTCCCAGCTCGTTTATTTCAGTTTTTACTCCACTTGTTCAACTTTGATATTTATTGCTTTACCAATCAATATAAAGGAAGCTTCATTAATTAAAAGTTCAACCAAATTTATGTTTGGTCTACTTCACGCAAAAAGGAGAAAATCGTGTGAAACTGGTCAGTGTGGTAAATGCAATGTTTATGAAGACCCTAAGTGCTCGTTGATTGTTATTCTATGGTTCTCCCGCAGTATTATGGACTATATTCTTTTCGTTATTTCAATTTTGTGATTCCGCTCAATGCTTTTCCTCGTCCTCGTCCTGATAGTTTGATGCTCATGTGAATGTATGCGTGCCTGTGCTTCCAGCATTCGAAATGTGATTATACGAATGAGAGGGCAACTAAAAAGAAGCAAGGAAGTAGCGCCTCTTGAAAGGTACCGCAAGGATGTAGGGAAACCGACAGGTTTGCGATTTGCGCAAATATCATGTGCACATTCCCATGGCTCGGGAAGGAGGCAGTAATAATTATTGAATTTCGGAAAGGGCGTGTATTTCGTAGAGCATAAAATGCTCGCGCCTGCAGATGATTGGAAAAAAGCGCGATGATCAAAAGGAAACGTTTACATAGCCGATCGATTCGCCATTGAAATGGGAAAATTACTTCCCTCCCATTGGAATGTAAATAATTACGTAATCTGGCTGGCTGTTAGACTAGCGGTAAATCTACGCCGCCCACCTCCGTTGTGCTGATTCTATTTTTCCGCCTTCCGGCAGCGATCCAGGCAAACGGATTCGCGCCGAAAGGATGCTGGAGAAAATCGCAAATAATCTTCGTCTGCGCTGTAAAATTGTAAATAAAATTACAATTTTATAGCGGTGCGTAGCCCTTTCGAATATAGGGCGGTCTTGTTGTTTATTTGCATCTCTTCTAATGCAGGTGGCCGAGAAAAGCATTCGCCTCCCTGTCTTCGTTTAAGCCAGCCGGCGGTTTTTCCAGCTGAAGCAACTGCAAATCTAACAAATGCTGGCGTTTCCCTCTCGGGTTCTTGCACCCACTCCTGGTACATGCACCAGAACGCGATAATACATTTACACATCGTCGTTGTTCACTCATTTAACCGTTTACTTTATCACCCTCTGCAAATATTTATGCAAACGCTTCGCTGGCAGCCAAGCACGAAGCGAATCGCCTTCCAGCATCCCGGCTCTCCTGCCACACTAAGATTCTTTCCAACTCTTTGTCTCTGGCATTCCTTGGGTATTTCTGTATTGCGGATTAGTGATCAAATAAAAGAAACTCAACAGGTCCCAATCCCGCTAAAACCAGATTCCCTCTAACAAAACAGCATTCGATTTGTTGCCGAATCCGTTGAGCAATTAATTCTAGACTCGAGATTCGTCAACAGGGTGTAACTTCAAAATGGAATATGTAATAATGAGGTGTCATTTGTAAGCAATAGGTTTTCTGTGGGAGCGTAGGTGAAACATGTTGATAGAGACAAGTTGCGAGAATTGGAACTGCCACCGGTAATGGATGACAACGTCAGCATCCATGTTGACGTTGCTGAAATCCGTTTGCACTGAAAATACAGAAGAGTGACCTCAATTGCACATGTTTAATGCGATTTCTGCAGTGGTATCTCGAGCCTGATAACTATGCGAATAATTTCCATTATTCCTCTGCTCTCAAATGAAAAATTCTACATCCTAGTTTGAATACAAATAAAACTCGAGGATATTCCATATGCAAACCATGGCAAAATCTGACAGGAATAGTCGTTATCCTTCATTAAGTCCATGTGACACCTGTTCATTGCTCTCAACATTTTCTACAGAGCGTGACTTGATATAGCTAGTCAGCAAGTCAAAGTTGAAACTTGAAAAATTTGAATATACTTGGATGCTGCGCCATTTTTGCGCTGCAGCAAAAAGAGGCAGTAAATCATGAAATATTACGTAATGCTAAGTATTGCATCCTCTTTGCATGCATCTGAGTGTGCAATATCCATGGATTCATTCGCACAAACCGAATGCGATTTGCAGGCCACGAGCAAGCTTTAGACGCTCGGTGGAAAGTCGGAGATGTGTGCTTTTCCACTGTCTTTGCAAATAAATAATACAATCCTTCACGAGCTGGCTGCGGCCGCGAAACTTCGTCCTTAAAAAAGTTTGTTGCGTCGCAAACTACTTCTTCATGTGCCAATGCCGATGCCAAGCATTTCATTATTCTCCCCGATGGCACTACTTCACAAACTTGCGGTACAAGTGTGAAATATTTCACATTTCTGCAATGACGGAAATAGTGTAATTTCAACGTAATTATAGCGTGAAGTAGATTTATTTCACTGCCATTGCTTTTCAGACGGAAAAACTCTAAAAGTGAATTAAATTTCTATTCAATCATAAAAACCCTGAAATTCGCATACATGTACAACCAGATGGTGTCTAATATGATATATAATAACGAGAACCATGAAGCCGCTCGATAGCTGAGTGCGTAATGCCGTTGAACCACTAGCCTAGTGACGAGCCTAGTGACTAAGTTCAATCCCGGACAGAGCGTAACTTTTCACTATCGAGCGGCCACTATAGAGAGGATAATACATCTGAAATAACAGATGTGGTATGCTCCTCTAGGATTTCCTCTCATACCATCCCAATAATCAGTTCCCTATCTATCTGTAGCTGCCTAAGGAGGTGGAGGTTGTACAATGGGTCAAAGAGTCGGCTATTTGAAAAATTACACAAATGCTAGTTTGTTATGATTGTTATCGTTATAACAAAGAGAAAGTCAAGCTTGGAAATTTCAGACTAGTTAGTTGCAGAATCTACTGACAACCAGATAATTGTCAAATTATCCTCTGTTCATATAATAACGCGTCCCTAAAAAACGGCTAGAATAATGATGGTCAGAAAATAAATCAGACGGTAGACAATAACCGGAATGACAAATACATTGAACAAAAGCAGCCTGTTTTTTGGAGCATCGATTTGTTGCAATTGAAGTGCATATGTTGTCCGAATCCGAAATAATGTGGACCCCGTTTTAATACACTGGCAAACCCGCATTGTCCTTTCACGTTTTGCTAATTTATCGATGTAAATTGAATCCAATTAAAATTGCGCGTCAGCTGACACAAGTGCAGACACGCATTCGAGAGAAAACGAAGTGAATTTCGGCCAGCTACAAAAGGGTCATTTTTAATTAATATATAAATGTGCAACCATGCAGTCAGCAAAACAAAAGCTCCAATTTCAATTTGCCATCGCGAGCGAATCCAAGTCATAATATGCAGCCATCACAATGATGATTTGTGCACTTTGCTTTGCAATGCACAACGGAATTGTAAATGCACCTTTTGACATGGGCCCGGACGTGGGAAAGTTTTGAATAGGGTTTCGGCACTTGGACACTTTATTGTCCCTTGTTTGAGTCGCATTCTTGCACAAATGGGCGATGCGCTTGAATTAATATCAGCAAATATGCGGCGATGGGAAAAAGGCGAAAAGCCGAAGGATACGTGTATGGGGGTTGCGGTGACGATCGCAGGATAACGCATTGGCGGCGGCAGCGGCGCGCAACTTTTCCGGATTCGCACTGTGTGATCCTGCGAATCCTTGGTAGTGGGATACGCTCGGCCCGGGCGCAGCCGTTCGTCCTGACAGTACGCAATTTGCCGCACCGAGCGCAACCCCATTGCCGATTTTCCGAGTCTCGTCCTGTGGACGCGCAGGACGAGCACGCGCGTGTGTTCGTGTGCCATTTGCACTCGTCCGCGAATTTCCCGATGAATGGCTGAAGAACACATTCGCGCTGAAACGTGAACGTTGATCCCGACGACCCCGTTTTTCCGATTCGAAATTGCGCGCGTCGAGAGGATAGCTGTGGCCTAATGAATCGTGGATGTAATCAGGACCTTCGGATGCGTGTGAGCCCGCCGATTGACACGTGATTGAGTGCGAGCGAAGTGAGTGATGCGATTAATTACTGCGAACTGCTCGCCAATTACCGGCGTCCATGTCAACCAAGTCAGCCGCCCCGAAGAGTGACGCGGTTTAATGGAGCTTTAACGTAAAATTTACATTTTCTACTGGAGTTAATCCTATCAAGTGCATCAGTGTGGATAATCTGCAGCACGGAGCGCAGGATATTGGCTTCAGCCACTATGACCTCGCCCAAGCGAAGACAGCCAGCGCATCTGGATCAATTGGATTTAATTACTTAATACTATGCAAGGTGATCTTAACCCTCTGTTCCAAGGCGACGCCTGCGATCCGATAGGACGTGGCATATTGTTCCGTTTATTTACCACCAGATTTATGCTCGGTTGGTTGTTAATGGTGCGGAGAATAGACCATCGTCAAGTCACCAGGGTCCTGCGCAATTTTCAGTTGACTATATGCATATATTTCGTATTCGCGAGGGGGATTAATTATGCACCACGCCACCGCTTATTATCTACGATTCCGCATGGTTTTGCGGGAGGCGAAGGACAAGAAATTCGTGAATCGGACTTTCTTGCCGCCCACATCCGTCGGTTGCAGAGGCCCAAATGGACTAGTACGAAGGTGTTTAATCACGTTACGGTTTCCACCAGCCCGATAATAATCTGATGATAGTCACCCCCCTCAACTGCATATAAACCTTTTCTTCTAGTCCTGATTTATTCCATTATTTCAATGGAGTGCCATATTTGGGGGGTCTCAGAATGTAAGTACCTGCCAACAACTATAGTTGGGAGGCAAGTTGTTTTGTTGGAGGGCCTGGGCCAATGGGTGCTAGGAATACAATACTAGACAAGGTTAGAAGTGAAGAGGTTAGGAGGAGAATTCAGCGATATAGCCAGAGAATAGCAGGAAACAGGGTCCGGAAAAATGCTACGCTATGGAGCCCATATGAATAGGGAGCCAGAAGAATGCCAAAGACAACCTGGGCATCAGACACCAACAAAGCAATTAGGAGAGTAACTTAGAAGCAGGAAACTGGACAGATTGAAGAGGATGAAGGTTAGGAATGGGAAGTGGTCGGATGCTATAGAAGGGAAGTAACAGATAGATAATGAAATGTTCAACTTTATGAACAAATTAAGACTGGAGATATTTTGTCGCTTATTAAGGATTATTCCTAGAGGTTAAAGGATGCATTTGAAATGCCTGTGGATTTATGAAATTTACGATGCGAAAATTAATAATTGAACGCGCTTTGTTGTACAACAGATGTCCACGAGTCTTAAAGTTTTCGCTTGTATAGGAATTAGTGGAAAATGGCAATGGCAATGACGTTTTTAGTCGAGTTATTTACATTTCTCGGAAAAGCTCCAGTGTACTGAAACGTGCACACTTTAATAAGTTCTCGTATTTTAATGAGATTAGTATTTGTGTTGCGGATGAACCTAGAGAAAGCTGCGAATATTTAATGACGAATACACCCACTAAAACATATTCTGAATAGGCTTGTGTAAAAGTTGATATTAATTAGTTTTATGTAATCATTGAACATTATTTTATTCTTGACAAAAATATGTACAATTCGCAAGAGCAGAATGGATGATGAGTATTATTCACTCATAATTATAACATATTTCTGTAGCAGAATTCTCTAGAATGTGCGAATTGTGATATATCGCTCTAGGGAATATAATTTATTCGATGAACCAGTAGAGATTTTCGCCAATTAACGTCATAAAAGTACGTTCGTCGCCATTTCATTTGCATTCAATATATATTTATCAATAATTAATGTCAGTACATCAAGTTTGATGAATACTGGCACTGGAATCATTAAAAATTTGCAACAAAGAGATTGGAAATTAATGAAAGTAATTGGAGCGCTTTTCCATTCAAACCGTGGGCGCAAAATTAGAGACCACATTTTCCAGTACTGTTAATATTTCATTAATTACTGTTGATGCACATATTCGACTCCGACGCTTAATGGCTGAAGATTTCCACTTGCAGCATTTCATTCGCTTTCATACTTTGCATTCTGAAAGTACTTGCAAGCAACTGGGAAGGATTTTAATGAAATAGATGTGACAGTCGTGATATTTCGAGATGCAGAATCCAAAATCTATGAATTCGCAATCATCCACATCATCATCAGCATTCAAATTTCTTACGCTACCACTGAAAACTTTCCAACAATTTATTACTTACTTAATAAACTCAAGTCACCTCGTAAAAGAACGTTAAAAGTACTAATTGAAAATTTAATTTAAGTTTAACGATCTACTTTAAAGTACTACTTTAAACGCACAAAGATAGATGAATCAACCATCATATCTACAATATCTAAGTTGAAGATTAAATTCAGAATATGGATTTAAATCCAGAATAAAAATCGATTGCAAAGGGATGCAATGTGGACAATTACAAAACCCCTACTACTAACAGGTTCAGCGAAGAGCGCAGTTTCTCGCGATTCGAGTCCGAATTCTATCACCATGAAATAGTTTCCTGAACAGCTAACCAATTTTCGTAAATTGCATGGAATGCCATCGCGTTGCGGGGTGCTTCCTCCTGAGACTAGTTCTCCAGCTGCCATCCCTGGATTGTACGCCGTAATACAGATTGATGCGCTAACGTATTTATGGTATGGTTGGGCATTAGTCGCAGACCGGAAATTGAGTCGTTTCCATTAATCGTTTGGCATAGCTGGCCAAGCAGACTGTACAAGGACACACGTTTCGATTTCGGCCAGGGCAAGCAATCGAAGATGAATAAAGAGGGTTGTTTTGGCTGCATATATGGGGCGACTATATTAGGCTGGTACAAATTCAACCCTTTTGCGATTAAAATTAATCGATTCGTGATGAATATTTGGGAATATAGGGTCTGTCGATTAATTAATTTACATTATATGCACATTCGCTTATTATGCTTTACTTAATCATAGTTTTTGAATTAATTTGATGCAATTAAAGTAATTAAATTGAGTACAACTTGTAGAGAGTTTGCAGTGATTGTAATTTATCGAAGGAGGCGATAATTTACAAAGCAATTTATTGCGATGAAGTAGCAAATGAATGAAAAACTCCCTTGCTCGGAACAGTTGGGAATGCAAATTCCCAATCCCTTCGATAAAGGCTTAATCAGCGAGCAAGTCGTGAATGAAATCCAATGCAATTAAATAAAATGCCATGGTAAAAGTCTTTAATACCGTTGTTAAGTGTTGTTCAATTGATTTTCAGATTTGCGGCAAATGGAATTATTTCCACATTTACCCTGGAGACTGGAAAGTTTCCAAACAATCTCTTTAGTACTTGTAGCACGTTTTCCTTTCTCGAATTGAATGAATTAGAATCAAGGCGCGGCAATCAATCAAATCCCGAGGAATAGCTTCCAATCGCTTGGATAAATAATCCACCACCTCTGACCCGGGAAACACGATTCACTGATGATACGGTTACATGCATGACATCACGTATTCATTTTTCACAATGAAAACTCTTCTAGATTAGCAATTAATTTCCCAGGAAGTCGCTGGAAAAGAATAAGTAATAAGATATTCCCTTATCCTATGACCATCGCTCTCAATCTCCGCATTTTAAATTGAGTTCGAAAGTTTCATGACTTTTGCAATCGCCTTGCCGGAAGAACGGGATCCAAATTGGATGGACTCGGGAGATGCAGCCTTATCTTCCACTAAGGACCTTTCGCGCACGCTAAAGAATCGCGCGAGCACTGGAGATGCAGCTGATGTGTAACACCGCGTTCCTGCATCTTATCGATTCCGGCATTTCGCCGCCCATTCCAATACCAGCTTCCGTAATCATGCAGTAATGCCGGAGGTATCATTGGGCTTCATTTTCCGCATTTCTGACGCATCGGCCTCGAATTGTTATATCGGTCACGATTGCGAAAGCTGCACTAACACCTCGCTGACAAAGAATCGACAACTCAAGAACCAAGAGCAGCTGCAGCAATGCAATTTCCACTGATCCTTGTACTCGCCAATCGAGCTGTCATTTCCAATCATCTTCCCGGGATTCCACGCACTTTGAAATGAATCATACCTCTAATATCCGCGCACCAGGTCAGACATCAAACGCGATGAAATAAACATGACAAAGAATGTAGGGAAGGCAAAGGATGTTGCTTCAACTTTGACCTAACATAAAACTTGCCAACTTCCGCATCTGCTACTAGTAGAAGGCAAGGCAATCACCAAACTTTACGATATGCTCGAAGGGGGATGTGAATTTAAAATTGCGTTAAAATACAATTAGGCTAATTTCGAATATGCGTGGTGAAGGTTTTAATGCCCTTTTAAACGCTCGTATTTATTGCGCTGTGGCAACCAAGTTGACTGCAGACAGGACCTGCAGATGCTTTCAATCTCTACTCACTTCCTGGTGCGTTTTCCTTCCTCGTTTTGCCTAGAATCGCTTATGAAATGCAGGAGCTTGCAACTTTCCACATTTTGCATGTTGCTAACGTAATGTCTCCCTCGTCGCCAACGAAGAAGGCAGGAATATTATTTCACGAACCGTTTTACACGAAATGCCAGTCAGTTGTGTGATAACACTGCGGAAACATTTGCAAAGAACCTGGACATTTAAAGATCGCGTCGCCAGCAAGACTTGCACGTTTCTTTCCAGTTTCTTTATCAGTGAAACGTTCCAGGGCAGAGCTCAGAGATCACATAGTCCATTAGAAAATATAATTTCTCGGTGATGGTTTATTATTCCTTGTTGAAAAGTGAAGTTGGTGCTGGGCGGGATTGGTAGAGGGTCATGAAATCCTCTAGAGTTCAACTTGCCTTGTGAGCGTATACTATTCTAACATATTATTATTGAAGTACGTCATGTGTGAAGTTAGTTATCAGTCCTCCAGCGAAATGCTTAATTAAAGGCTAAATACCAGCATTAATTAGGAAGTTATTACCGCACAATACTGCGACCTACATTCAGCGAGCGCTCCACATACCTTCCGCCTTCGAGAGCACTTTATATCGCCCGAGTTTCCTCGGGTGTCGGGTCGGTTGGGATCGACATTAGGCCATGGATGCAAAGAAGGATGGATGTTTGTTTAGATCGTGAACCTAAGTGCAATGAGTGAAACTTTATCACACATCGTGCTGCAGGCAACAATTTCCAGCGACTTGAACGGAAACTGACACATTAGTATCGTCACGAATGACTGAATGCATCCTCAGAGGCGAACGCTGGAAACATGTGAAGATGTTGATCCTAGTTTGAAGCCAGATGGCGTATATACATCCAGAGTGCTAATGAGAGAACTTGAAGCAAGTCTGGAGCCGGGATATTCAGGAAAACACTCTGTGAACGTCTACAAAGTCGCGATAGAAGTTCGCACATCTTCATTCGTTCGATGATCGAATGACGGGAATTGGATATAATCCGGTTGGGTAGGATAACGGAGTCGACTGTCAATGCGAAACAGCATCCTGAGCAAACAAAACTTACTTACGTATGTGTACACTCTCCGATTATATGGACATCTCAATAACTCCAAACATAAATATTTGCGACGAATATTTAAGGTACCCTGATGTGTTCTAGCACCCGGTTCACGAAAACAAAGTGCAAATTTTGACATGCAATCCGACAAACTTAGTCAAGTGACTCTCGGCTAACTGCCAACATAAATAGAACCGTGAATTAGTTGTCGTCTTCTTCAGAAAGTAATGCGGGAAGTGGGCTAGCGTGTAGTACGAGCACCCATGAGTTTTCCAGCGCGTCCTATTAATTTTCCTAACGCTTCTTCGTTCAAGGGAAATTTAATTTCCTCACCCTACCTTGCACCTTACATTTTAGAATGTTTATCTTTCAAAGTGCATACATAGCCTGCTCCACATACTTGTATAAACTTTCTATGACCGTTGTTAACCCTTTAGCCCCGAGAAACGCGCATGATGAAATCTAAATAGTAGTGATGATTGTTTTAGATGTTATGAGGTTCTTATAAGGGCGAATATACTATGGTGAACAAGTTTAGAAGGTTGTATACGGAATTGGTATGGAAAATGCAGATGGATTGAGTTTTGCACCACTGTCCTTATCTGGTTTGATATTTCCGGCCCTCCCAAGCAACTGACCTGCGCATACTTTCGCGTCGTGATGCATATTGCATTTTGCGATCTCCCGGTTGAAATGGGCAGGTTGTCGGAGAGATTGCAGATTAAACCAATAACATGTAGGAGCGAGCGTGAGCATAACTGGCCATCTCGTGCAAATATGCAGCATTCGCACGTCTGGGCTCTCTTGGACCTCGAATACCCTTCGGCACGACCCAGCCGGCCATTTGCGTGCTTTTCAGGTCACAAATTCCTTGCTTATGCAACCAGTGAGTGCCCTCGCGCACCCTGTCCACATATCCGTGCACGTTATGGCTACATCATTGAATGTGTACCTGCTCCATATCCTGAAACTTTCAGGAAGCGATTGCTGAATATATTCCCACATTTATTAACAGTCTGTGTAGGTTGAGTTCCCAATTTGCAATTTTCGTCCAAGTATCTCTAATAAATTGCATCAGCTCGGGATTTCCACATGCTGCAAGTCAACTTTGAGAGGAAATAAAGGCTGAAGGTGGCTCTTAGGAATGTTCCAGCCGCTCCTCAAACCACACCAAATTGCATCTCGATAACAATCGCATGCGTTGCAATATGAAATCGTCATTATGCTTGCAGTCGCCGAAGGCATTGTGAAATTTTGCTTTATGCTCCCTGTGCTTTTCATTACTAGTAAATTGCCCTGCGCAAGTTCAATAAAACTTTTTCAATAGCTGTAGATGAACTGGTCGCATTTAAATTCATCAAAAGCAAAGGCAATCGAAATAAAATTATGAAATAAATATCGTGACGATTCAATCAGGGTTAGTAGAAAATGCTGAACTACCAACAATGTCAAACTTATACCAGAATGACGAAAATAACATTGTCAAAGCTAATTTGCTGAAACTGTTGAAATAAAGAAATTTATGATGAAATAAAATTGCGTTTTCGCGGAACTCGCTTGCAAGAGCAACACAATTCCACAAACCGGAATTCTGCATGCAACTTCATAGGGAAACAAAGAAAGGAACATGTCCAATTACATTAATATTACATTTTTCATTTGCGACAATCAGTAACAATCAGGCAGATCTGTGTTAAACATTTGATTATCAAATGCGTCACATTTGAGCGATGAAAATAAATACTAGAAAACATTAGCTGGCCTCAATGCAATTAGGGAAATAAATAACCGCAATACGTAATGAACATCATAATACCCTTTATTCACGCCACTGCATAGTTGAAAATTGGAATTTCTTTAGCGCCGCCATGTATTGCGGGTGAAAATTTCATGTTTTATGCATTCGAAATGAATTATATTACAATCATTTAATCAATTCCACAAGCAATGCATATTTAATTATACTTCAAAGGATACTTACCGCCCTCTATTTCGAATTGCATTCGCCATTTGGACGGTGGTTAAATTATAATGCCATTCTTGAAAAAAGTAAAGAAGGTATAGTGTATTATAAGCTGCAAGTAAGTAGGCGCTCGGTAGCCGAGTGGTAACGCAGATGGTGCAGAAATGGCCACGAGTCTAGTGACTTGGGTTCAATCCCTGCCAGAGTGTTGCCATTTCCTACCGAGCGACCAGTAGATAGGGCACAGTAGGACATCTGAAATAGCAGGTTTAGTTGCAGTACGAGTCTTACTTACCTACGCACGTGGTTTGAGTATAATTATCATATTTGCATATAGGGGAACATTATTAGCTTGTAACGATGTATTCCGGTTGTCCGGTGTCACGGAGTGATATACAAGGATAGATTCTAAGTTAGCACTTGCGTCTTTGAGATTTATATGGAAATATTCATGAAATGGAATGCGAAAAAATCAGGTTAATTTCCTCGAAATGGCAATGCATATTTGAACAATGCGAGTGGTTGCATGGCACTTCTTCATAAAGTCCATTTCCACATTTCCATGCATGTGCTTTCCGCGGCACCTGCAATGCACATGAAACAAGCATCAAAACGCAATGGTAGTTTCTTCGCCGGCCGATTTCAAGTGAATGCATTGTTGCTCCACTTCATATGTGTTTTTCATTTTTCAGTTGCGCATTGTTGCGGAAGCCAGCACATCGCAATTCTTTCCACCCATTGTTCCATTGCCAGTGTTGGGAAAGTTCTATTTCCATAACATTGGAGGCGATTTTTAATCAAAAAAGAAGAATTAACATGGATTCTATATAAAAGCTATAGTAATATTTCGATACCTCGTTTCCTATTTGATCTTGAAGTCAGAATGTTTCCAAATTTCTTTCTCCGATTTCTGTAAAATGTTTCATGCTATAATTGCACACATATTCATCAGAGGAATTGTAGATGATAAGAAACATTTGCAAGGAAACATTTCCATGATTTCCTTGCTCATGGAAAGTGCCCTCTTTAATACAAGGGACATTCTACTCTAATATACGACATAAAGACGGACAAATGGCCTTTTGTGAACGTCGTGGAGACTCCACATTGCGTTTGGGTACTTCTGAGCATCTGTCGCATTTATATTCCGTCCTGATAAACACAAATAGCAGTTGTAGCGTGCAATAATAAACATTCTATAGCCTTTTATAGATAACTGAGATTTTTCATTGCTCTCCAGACCCAAGGTCTGAAAAATGTTTAACAACTGACCTCTTCTAGAAACAGCTATTTATAAAACGAGTAGACGCATAGCTGATAATTGCATTTGTATGTTATTGAAAGGATCAACCCCCAAGCAGCTGGATTAATAGCTAAATTATGTATTTTGTTGCAGCTGTGCACAAGGACTAGAGCGCCATGTTGAAAGCGAGTGGTTCAGGACGCTTTCTGCTGCATCTCGCATTGACCTGCATAACCCTATTGCCCGTTACCACTGGATCTCCATCTGGTAAGAGCTGGCGCTTCCTTCTGGTCGCAGCGAAAGAAATAATATTTCAACGCAAATCTGTGTGGCGGCATTCATTATTAAGAGCGTCACCTGTAGCCAAACATTTGTGAAGATTTCAGGACGTGCCCTGGAATTAACCCAATTCGTGCATTTTATGTCTTCTTCAGTTTACGAGTCGCAGTCTTGAGAAGACGTTGTATGTTTTAATGATAATTTGCTCCAGGGGCATTTTACTTCCATGCCCTCCATTCACTGTTGAGTGGATTGTTTTGATACTGCAAAGACAGGTCCAATCTTAGTTTAAATTATTTCTAGTCCGTGAGCGTGTGGAGACTCCCCAATGAAGCACAATGAGATTGTAAATTTCTATCGTAACTTTTAGAACCCGATGTTTGCGTTTTTGTTCAGGAAGGCAATGGAAAACCTTTTCTCCTGCCTCGTTCGCTGCCTGTTATTATTCCAGCGCAGTGCAAGAATCAGGATGTTGTAAAGCATCTCGTTGTACATCTCGGCGCGGAGAAGTGATGCTGTATTATTGTATGTTTATGTAGTACACGCACGCGGCCGCGAGATGCTGAATGGGGTGCCTGAATAGAGCCTACATGACAGCGACTAGATTTGAACGGGACTCGGAAGTGCGACACGGAACAAAAGCGCCCTGTTGCTATTGTATGCGGCTCCAGAAGAGGCTCCGGTCGGACGCCGAGCTGTCAGTGAAGCCATGCTGTCCTTTTAAGTCCTTGCAGAATGGAAAATGCGCGCAGAGCGCGTTTCTTGGACGGAAATCAAATTTGTTAGAGTTCGCTCGCAGGATGTCGACGCTAAAGCAGTACACAATAAGCGAGCATGCGGTGTGCGATTCACAAATGGGCCCACTTTAACTACACAAACTCCTTAATAACTTTCCTACATGCGATGTTCCTGTAAGAAATCTCTGGGGATTCAAATCAAACACCAGTTACCAATCCACCTTTAATCTGGCTCGAATTTTTAGCATAAATTGTTGCTATTAATACTAAATATGCGGTCATCTGTAGACAGAAACACCAAAAAAAGGGACGAAATTATTCGTAATTAATCACTGTTCGTTTCACACTTTTTCTGTTTGTATTATGGTGAATATTTGCAATGAGCAAATTTGTTACATTTGTATTAAATTTCACAAAGGGAATAATAATTAATTGTTTACAACATGCTACGTAACTCTGCTGTATTTTAATTTAATTGAAATTGAATTTATTGTCACATAACTTTTATTTTCATGTTATTGATTCATAGCAGTGACTTCATCCTTGATTGATGGAAAGTTGCAAACGGGATTCTAGAATGGGCGAAAATATCCAGTCGGTCAATCTATGGCAGCGTGAACATTTTACTGCATATTATCGCCAATATATTTTGATGACAGTTTTATCAATTCGCGCCTTTCAGTCGCACAAGCATAACACCCACATTTCATTTCTCATATATTGTAAGATTGATATTTAACTCATAAAAAGAGGCGAAATGTGTCATTTGCTTGTGAGAAATAGTAGTAACATAGAAAAATATTGTTTCTGCACTTCGATTGAAGAATTAAACGACTTTAAAGAACTGAGAACAGAGAACTGAAGAGGAACTCTAACAAGGCCTCATCATAACTGCTCTGTAGCCAACCTGTAACGCAGTTGGTCACGAGCCCAGTGACTTGGGTTCAATCCCGGGCATAGCGTTACCCTTTATCGAACGGCCAGTAGATACAGGAGGACAGTAGATCTGAAATTGTAGACGTGGTTGCAGTACGAGGGTATTTCCCATCCTATTTCAAAGTAAGCAGCAATCTAACAAACTCAACAAATGAGAATTGGGTTTTCACAGAATTGCTCCAAATTAGAATTGATTAGCTTCACTTGTTTAGAGCATTCTTCACTAAAACTAATGGAAATTAATGGGAAAATACAGATGAAAACAAATCGTCATGACCAGTAGCCGCCTGTATTATATATCAATGAGCAGGAATCATTAATAAATTAGACTTCCTATTCCCATGAAACTCGCCGACGATAATTATTACAGGCGATTGTCATCAGGTCTATTGTAATGCTGTTTCTCCAATTGGGGCCGCTATTCCGTTTAATGCTGGGGCAAATATTAAATTGTGCAATCAAATTAAATGACAGCAGTGGCTGTTGCGTTTCCAATTAAACTTTAATTCAAATAACATACATTAAGATTTCAATTACATTAACAAACCTCGGCCATAAGATCGTGATCTGTAAAATAAAGGTAAAACTCAGTTTGAGGGCACTTGATACCACCAAGAGTATTGTAGACATGATATCGGTTTGTAGAATTGTGGACAGTAGAATACTTGAGTGTTCAGATCACCCCTGTCACTACCGATTTCTAAGTAATCTCAATTTGTAATCAATGATGACTCTGGGCATTTTTCATGATGAAGATCAAGAAATTTTAGGAAATATTCCATTGCGAAAAGTTTTCTTCTCAAGTACAGACTTGTTCTGGTTCTGTTTGCACGATACGCGCAAGAATTATTATGCTTATTTGTAAGAACACAAAAGTGCTGAAATAATCTAATAATTCAAGGCAAAGTGCACGATGCCGGGTGAAAGAGGTCGCAAATAAAAAACGTGACTGCGCCCTGCTAAAGATGAAATGAAGCATCGCTTGTCGGGAATTGCGAAGGCGGTGAAGGAGGCAGCTGGAGTGCAGGCGTCTGGGGTGAGCAACTAAGATATTACGCTTGCTAAATCCTCGCAGCCGCGATAAGCAAACCGTAATTTACAACTCGACTACCATTCTTCGCTATTAAATCGAGACAATAGCGAAATTAATTCACCCACTGCAGGAGCTCTCAGCCATCCTGCGTATTCCAACTTACCCTCGTTGTGCTTGTGGTTCCCCGATCCATTCCTCACGCCTAATTAGTGCCTAATTACCTATATATAATAGTGGTTTACGCTTACGACTGTGATTAATGGTGCTGACAATGAAATTTCAATTTGAACTCCCTTTTCTGAATTCATCATTCTCCCTTACATAAGCTGAAATGTTGTGCATAAATTGTAGAATTTGTCCCTGGGCGAATGGTTGGATCGACATCTGTGTTACATTTTTATTAATTAAAATGAGTTTATCTTTCATTTCGCTTCGAAAACAAAGTACCCCAGGTCTTACAAATGCAGAGTTATCTCCAAGCTATATAAACTATCTAAGGATAAGGTTAGTAAATTGTAGATCATCGCTAGGCTACGAACACGTCATCAGCGTGTTGCGATCACGTCATCTCCATGTTTTGATCACATCATCGCCGTGTTACGATCACTCTATCGTCGTTTTGCGATCACGTCATCTCGCCCTATTACCTCACTTTCTGCAGGAACTAGCAGGGGACCAGAGATGATGTCGATTAGATTAATGTCTTGACAATCTCCTTATTTGTCAGGTTCAATAAGACTGCTCGCTAATGGCGTACTGTAGTCTAAGCCTTTGAATGATCGCATTGTAGGGTTGAAGTGGAGGGTCGTAGTCTTTCGTGTGACCACTAATCTTTGCGATTGCTCGCATGTCGCGGGGTATTGAAGCATTTGCGTGGCGCAGCGCCTGAAGAGCGAAAATCGAAGGACACACAGCGGACGATTAGGCGAAGGATTCGAGCCGCCCGAATTTATCGCCGCTCGGAAGCGAGGAGCACTGTTGTGATTTTCCACCCCATCCGTCTTGCCAGCCGAAAGCTATTTAGATTCTTTATGGCTGTTCAGTGTGCCCTTCGTTGGAAATAGGTTTCGGCGGCAGCTGCGGAAGCCGCAACGACTCAAAAACTCAACATGCTCCAGAAGAAGACAAAGTTTTCGCCCTGCGGCCTGCGAGCAATTGAAGCCGTCTAGTTTCTATTGTTCTTAATTCCCCCGCCAGGGAAACCGCAAGAGAGATTTAATTGCGGAAATTTATCGCCGAAATTGAAAATGGCACTCACATTTCCGCTCGGCTGCATCTCGGATTCGTAAGTAATATGAGCACGAAGGCTGAAAAAGCGCAATAAATTAAAATGCGACTTATCATAAATTAAACAAGCCAGTTAATTGAACTGGGACCCTAATTTGAAAAAAACGGAAGCAAAGTCTTTTGCGGTGCGAAAGATAGCAGCTTCCGCAGTTTGCCGGAAGAATTATGTTGATAATATTCGATAGGTTGCGATAGTTATGGGAAAATTGGAAAATTAAAGCAACACGAAAGCTTAATTTTCGTCCCACTTTTCGTATCACTCTTATTTATTGCCTGCACTGGCCTCAGTGTGTTCGAAAGTTCTCCGGTTGGATGCTAAGCCGCAGGATGCTTACTGGAGGAGATTGCCGCCGCTTTTTCCGGTTTGCAACTGTTTGCGCTGTCGTTCATTTCTCATGATCTCCTCCTGCTTGCTTTTCCATCCAACCCCATGCTCCGTTTAGCGCTCTCCCAAATAAATGACGCATAAATTATTGCTTCAATTATCCTGCCCAATTTCAACTAAAATGTATTTCCTTAATGTCAATCATTCCATTCGACTACTGGGCCTATTGAATTACCATCTATATCTGAGACGAATTCCGAAATTTGGCCATTTTCAGAAGAATCATATTTCCTGTTACATTTATGAAGCACCACAACTTTATACTTCAGAACTGAGATCAACATCAATCAAGAACTCAATCTGATATGGCCATTTATCTTAATTACACGAAAAGGCAATCAGAAACTGCGATGTGCCTTTGACATTCTTAGCTTCTTTGATTCCTTTCAATAATCTCTTCTTTCCTCTAAAATTTCTCCACGTTCTTAAGCGAAAATGGCACGAAATGCATTTGTATAATTTACAAATTTAATCGGATGTCAACAGGAAACATGGAAATTGTTTAGCATACCGGAAACAACGTGCGAAACCATTGAAGCAGAAGATGCTGGGAAACGCTTGAAATTTCATTACAAACTCGCTTAACTTTAATATCGGAGGCTGCATTAGATATACATAAAGGATCGTCCACTTTGTCGCCTCTTCTGCATCATCTTCTCGTTGCTTATGCCTGCAAGGATATGGAATTTTCATGAAAACTTTTCCTAGCACGTCATTTGCATTATATTGTCGTCACATAAAATGCTTTGTCTAGCACCTGAACGATTCTTCATTAGTTTTCCATCGCAATTCTGTCTTACTTTCCAACTTTTAATTGATAGCATTTCATCCGAGTTTTAGATACAATGTTAATTTGGCCCTAAAGTCTTTCTAGGACTCCTAAGAGTGTTAGAATTAATGTTAGAAACTTTTCCAGGAGTCAAGGAACTTTTCAATATATGCTTACTACTTCGTTAGTATTCTAACTTCAAAATTCTATATTGACATCTAGCGGCAAACCTGGGAACCTTTCTAAATACCAGATTTCGAGTTGAGTGAGAATGGAATCGGGTTGACTAATTCTATATTTGTACATTTGCCAGGTAAGCTCAACAATTTGATTCTTTTAACTTCTATCTGGTCATCGAATCCAGCAGCATTTGAACGTGTAGCACGAATTGAAAATTAAACTAACAATATTACTTCGTCTCAAACATCATGTCGAACACTTACTGGTCTAGTTATATTCTCATAGTTCAGCGGATTACGCTTTTGAGCAAAGGAGTGTGGGAGGAAATGTGGTTAGACAACAAGGCACCTCGGCTATGTATCCATTTTCCCATCCTTCTTGTCTGCAACTACCTTTAGCAGCACTTGCTTCTATTGTAGCTACTTGAGAAATAATGTACACTTCATACCAACTTCTCATTTTGTATTGAGCGAATTATCCGCTCTCTACACCATGAACCTTCATCCCCTGCACAATAAATTTAAATGCTTCCCTTGAAAATGAGGCATTTGAGAAAATATCTATATTTTAGGGAATTATACCAGCCAGTATATACAGTGCAAACACGAAGCAACATAATTAATTGTTTCCGGTTCATTATAATGTTCTTTTTTCAATCCACAATAACTTTGAGGAACTGTAGGTCTGCATTCTGCGCACAGTCATAAATTCGCCTTAATGAAGTCCTGTTGCCGACACCAGTTTCGATAATGAATCATTAATTACGCCTCTTGTCGCTAGTGAATCCAACGCCACCCTTCGCGATGTTTGAGCAGGCAAGCCGAGGGGAAATAATATCTGGAACGGTGGAAGCTGGAACCGAAAACTGAAACATAACGTTGTTTTTCCTACCTACATCCTCTGACATAATCTACCTTGCGATGGCACATTCCCCGCATGGTTTCCATCTTCCGGGTAATTGTATTTTCGTTGAAAATTGAAATGCTAACGCGAAGAGCGACGCAGGGCAAAAGTGAAACTGCATCTCACACCCTAAACGTGTCTGGAAGCAATTCCTTGATGAGGCCAAGGTATGCTGAACCCAATTTTCCTGCTCGCAGGCGCAAAGCCGAAATGGGCAGCAAACGGTTCCCCTGCATATAAAAAAGTTAAGCGGCAACATGCCGATCTAGAACGGCGGCTTGTTGGAGTGAGGCTGTTTATAATATCCCTATAAATGAAGATAAAAACGTCGGCGAGTGTTTTATTGTCGGGCTTTATGCATTGCCCTGGGCGGATCTAACAATCGGGCGCGGAGCGACTAGACAAAAAATTTATATGCGTTCCACACAAGCTCATCCTGATATTTTCGCTTATTGCATTACACAATCAGGATAGAACTTGCCGCCACGAATGGACCCTGTTGAATTTAAATATCGGGCACAAGTGCCTTCATCTCACAGTTGCTGCCAGCACATGGAATAGATTTTAACAACCCCAAGTCACGTTGTAAATGCTTGCAAAGTGTGGTATTTCAACAAATATGTTGAATTATATGACCTGCTAACGTTTTTACGTCTAATTCGACCTAATTGCAATGCACCAGATTTCATGTAAGTTAATTTCATGCTGGGGTTTCTGAAATTAATTCATTCATATAATGTGCACATTTTTGGTACCTTGTGATACTAGCATTGATTGATTTGGCAATAAGGAAGAGTAAAGGCAATTGATTGATTAATAAAGCAAGGATATTGCAATGTTGGGATACCAGGCTGCAAGAAAAAGTCGCTGGGGGATGATTAATCATTATCGATTCGATTTGCACAGTTTTTCACATCTTGGTTTCCATATAATTGTTCATTACTCTGAATATTTATCGCTTTCTTTATTTGACCTACTTTAGAAATGATTTCTTATCTTGTCCGAGGTTTAGTTTTTTTCGTTTTAAATGTATCTAATATACAGGGCCGGCGCAACGTTTTGCGGGGCCGGGTTCAAAAAAATTTGCGGGGCCTCGCTACACAATAAAAGTGTAAATTGCAAAGAG